>JAIRCJ010000520.1:28268-96915 GCA_020883675.1 Bruguiera gymnorhiza
AATGCAATTTGAAATGATTTATAGAATTCTTGTCTTCAGACAAATTACTTAAGAAAAAGAGGCAATGGACTCTAATAAGATGGTTCCGAACTCCCATCTAGGGATATATGCTTCTCACAATCTTGAAACTTGAGATTGCTATTTATAATATTTATGCACTAAATGTGTTTTTTATGCAATTGAGTCCATTACTTCTATTTTTCTTCAATTAACATATTCGAATATTATATTTTTCACATATTACATTTTTTCACCAATTAAATCAAACGACATTAACAATAAATTTAAAAATCAAATTATTGCATTTTTGCAATTTTTAGAATTTTAAAATCTACTAAGGATAAATAAATTGTCAATAATCTATGGAATTTAAATTTAGAAATTTTCTTAATTGTCTCCTTTACCTTAATGCAATTTGAAATGATTTATAGAATTCTTGTCTTCAGACAAATTACTTAAGAAAAAGCCAAAGTAGTGGACTATAATAAGAAGGTTCCGCACTCTCATCTAGGGATATATGCTTTACACAACATTGAAACTTGGGATTGCAATTTATAATATTCATTTACTAAAGTGTATTTTATGCAATTGATTCCATTACTTGCCTTTTTGTTCAATTAATATATTCAAATATTGTATATTTGTCACTAGTCAAATCAAACGACATTAACAACAAATTTAAATATCAAAATATTGTATTTTTGCAATTTGTAGAATTTTAAAATCTGCTAGGGTAAATAAATCGTCAATAAAATGTTGAATTTAAATTTTGAAATTTTCTTAATTGTCTCCTTTACCTTAATGCAATTTGAAATGATTTATAGAATTCTTGTCTCCAAACAAATTACTTAAACAAAAGGAAAAACAATGGACTCTAATAAGATGGTTCTGCACTCTCATCTAGGAATATATGCTTCAGACAACCTTGAAACTTGAGATTGCTATTGATAATATTTATCCACTAAATGTGTTTTTTATGCAATTGAGTCCATTACTTCTATTTTTCTTCAATTGACATATTCAAATATTATATTTTTCCCATATTATATTTTTTCACCAATTAAATCAAACGACATTAACAATAAATTTAAAAATCAAATTATTGCATTTTTGCAATTTTTAGAATTTTAAAATCTACTAAGGATAAATAAATTGTCAATAATCTATGGAATTTAAATTTAGAAATTTTCTTAATTGTCTCCTTTGCCTTAATGCAATTTGAAATGATTTATAGAATTCTTGTCTTCAAACAAATTACTTAAACGAAAGGAAAAACAATGGACTCTAGTAAGATGGTTCTGCACTCTTATCTAGGGATATATGCTTCATACGACCTTGAAACTTGAGATTGCTATTTATAATATTCATCTACTAATGTGTTTTTTATGCACTTGAGTCCATTACTTGTATATTTATTCAATTAACATATTCAAATATTATATTTTTCTGACCAATTAAATCAAACGAGATTAACAATAAATTTCAAAATCAAAATATTGCATTTTTGCAATTTTTGGATTTTAAATCTGCTAGTGATAAATAATTGTCCAATATCGGTTCAATTTAAATTTTGAAATTTTCTTAATATCTCTTTTGACTCAATGCAGTTTGAAATGATTTATAGAATTCTTGTCTTCAGACAAATTACTTAAGAAAAAGCAAAAGTAATGGACTATAATAAGAAGGTTCTACACTCCCATCTAGGGATATATGCTTTACATAACATTGAAACTTTGGATTGCAATTTATAATATTCATTTACTAAAGTGTATTTTATGCAATTGATTCCATTACTTGTCTTTTTGTTTAATTAATATATTCAAATATTGTATTTTTGTCACCAATCAAATCAAACGACATTAAC
This sequence comes from Bruguiera gymnorhiza, assembly GCA_020883675.1. NCBI lineage: Eukaryota > Viridiplantae > Streptophyta > Magnoliopsida > Malpighiales > Rhizophoraceae > Bruguiera > Bruguiera gymnorhiza. The sequence continues at coordinate 30,133 of JAIRCJ010000520.1, forward strand.
AACAAATTTAAATATCAAAATATTGCATTTTTGCAATTTTTAGAATTTTAAAATCTTTTAGGGATAAATAATCTGTAATAAAATTTGAATTTAAATTTAGAATTTTCTTAATTGTTCCTTTACCTTAATGCATTTGAAATGATTTTAGAATCTTGTCTTCAGACATTACTTAAGAAAAGAGAAGCTAATGGACTCTATAAGATGGTTCGCACTCTAATCTAGGGATATATGCTTCACACAATCTTGAAATTGAGATTGCTATTTATAATATTCATCCACTAATGTGTTTTTATGGCAATTGAGTCATTACTTCTATTTTTCTTCAATTAAATATTCAATATTATATTATTCACATATTATATTTTCTCACCAATTAATCAAATCGACATTAATAATAAATTTAAAAATCAAATTATTGCATTTTTGCAATTTTTAGAATTTTAAAATCTGCTAGGGATAAATAAATTGTCAATAATCTATGGAATTTAAATTTAGAAATTTTCTTAATTGTCTCCTTTGCCTCAATGCAATTTGAAATGATTTATAGAATTCTTGTCTTCAGACAAATTGCTTAAACAAAAGGAAAAACAATGGACTCTAATAAGATGGTTCTGCACTCTTATCTAGGGATATATGCTTCACACAACCTTGAAACTTGAGATTGCTATTTATAATATTCATCCACTAATGTGTTTTTTATGCACTTGAGTCCATTACTTGTATATTTATTCAATTAACATATTCAAATATTATATTTTTCAAATGTATATTTTTCTCACCAATTAAATCAAATAAGATTAACAATAAATTTCAAAATCAAAATATTGCATTTTTGCAATTTTTGGAATTTTTAAAATCTACTAGGGATAAATAAATTGTCAATAATCTGTTCAATTTAAATTTTGAAATTTCTTAATTATCTCCTTTGACTCAATGCAGTTTGAAATGATTTATAGAATTCTTGTCTTCAGACAAATTACTTAAGAAAAAGCAAAAGTAATGGACTATAATAAGAAGGTTCCGCACTCCCATCTAGGGATATATGCTTTACACAACATTGAAACTTGGGATTGCAATTTATAATATTCATTTACTAAAGTGTATTTTATGCAATTGATTCCATTACTTGCCTTTTTGTTTAATTAATATATTCTAAATATTGTATTTTTGTCACCAATCAAATCAAACGACATTAATAACAAATTTAAATATCAAAATATTGCATTTTTGCAATTTTTAGAATTTTAAAATCTGCTAGGGATAAATAAATCGTCAATAAAATGTTGAATTTAAATTTAGAAATTTTCTTAATTGTCTCCTTTACCTAATGCAATTTGAAATGATTTATAGAATTTTTGTCTACAGACAAATTACTTAAGAAAAAGGAAAAGGCAATCTCTAATAAGATGGTTCCGCACTCCCATCTAGGGATATATTTTTCACACAACCTTGAAACTTGAGATTGCTATTTATAATATTCATCCACTAAATGTGTTTTTTATGCAATTGATTCCATTACTTCTATTTTCTTCAAAACATATTCAAATATTATATTTTTCACATATTATATTTTTCTCACCAATTAAATCAAACGACATTAACAATAAATTTAAAAATCAAATTATTGCATTTTTGCAATTTTTAGAATTTTAAATCTACTAGGATAAATAAATTGTCAATAATCTATGGAATTTAAATTTTAGAAATTTCTTACTTGTCTCCTTTGCCTCAATGCAATTTGAAATGATTTATAGAATTCTTGTTTTCAGACAAATTGCTTAAACAAAAGGAAAAACAATGGACTCTAATAAGATGGTTATGCACTCTCATCTAGGGATATATGCTTCACACAACATTGAAACTTGAGATTGCTATTTATAATATTCATCCACTAAAGTGTATTTTATGCAATTGAGTCCATTACTTGTATTTTTGTTCAATTAAGATATTCAAATATTGTATTTTTCTCACCAATCAAATCAAACGACATTAACAATAAATTTAAAAATCAAAATATTGCATTTTTGCAATTTTTAGAATTTTAAAATCTGCTAGGGATAAATGAATTGTCAATACTCTGTTGAATTTAAATTTTGCAATTTTCTTAATTGTCTCCTTTGCCTCAATGCAATTTGAAATGATTTATAGATTTCTTGTCTTCAGAGAAAATACTAAAACAAAAGGAAAAGCAATGGACCCTAATAAGATGGTTCTACACTCCCATCTAGAGATATATGCTTCACACAACCTTGAAACTTGAGATTCCTATTGATAATATTCATCCACTAATGTGTTTTTTATACAATTGAGTCCATTACTTGTATTTTTGTTTAATTAACATATTCCAATATTATATTTTTTCACATATTATATTTTTCTCACCAATTAAATCAAACGACATTAAAAATAAATTTCAAAATCAAAATATTGCATTTTTGTAACTTTTAGAATTTTAAAATCTGCTAGAAATAAATAAATTGTTAATAATCTATGGAATTTAAATTTTGAAATTTTCTTCATTGTCTCCTTTGACTCAATACAATTTGAAATGATTTATAAAATTCTTGCCTTCAGACAAATTACTTAAAAAAAAAGGAAAAGCAATGGACTCTAATAAGATGGTTCCGCACTCCCATCTAGGGATATATGCTTCACATAACTTGAAACTTGAGATTGCTATTTATAATATTCATCCACTAATGTGTTTTTAAGCAATTGAGTCCATTACTTGTATTTGTGTCCAATTAACATATTGAAATATTATATTTTCACATACTATATTTTTCTCACCAATTAAATCAACGACATTAACAATAAATTTTCAAAATCAAAATATAGCATCTTTGCAATTTTTGGAATTTTAAAATCTAGTATGGATAAATAAATTATCTATAATTTGTACAATTTAAATTTTAAAATTTTCTTAATTGTCTCCTTTACCTCAATGCAATTTGAAATGATTTATAGAATTCTTGTCTTCAGACAAATTACTTAGGAAAAAAGAAAAGTAATGGACTCTAAAAAGATGGTTCTGCACTCCGATCTAGGGATATATGCTTCACACAACCTTGAAACTTGAGATTACTATTTATAATATTCATCCACTAATGTGTTTTTTATGCACTTGAGTCCATTACTTGTATTTTTGTTCAATTAACATATTGAAATATTATATTTTCACATATTATATTTTTCTCACCAATTAAATCAAACAACATTAACAATAAATTTAAAAATCAAATTATTGCATTTTTGCAATTTTTAGAATTTTAAAATATGCTAGGGATAAATAAATTGTCAATAATCTATGGAATTTAAATTTTGAAATTTTCTTAATTATCTCATTTTCCTCAAAGCAATTTGAAATGATTTATAGATTTCTTGTCTTCAGACAAATTACTAAAACAAAAGGAAAAGCAATGGACTCTAATAACATGGTTCCGCACTCCCATCTAGGGATATATGCTCCACACAACCTTAAAACTTGAGATTGCTATTTATAATATTCATCCACTAATGTGTTTTTTATGCAATTTAGTCCCTATTTGTATTTTTGTTCAATTAACATATTCAAATATTATATTTTTCACATATTATATTTTTCTCACCAATTAAATCAAACGACCTTAACAATAAATTTCAAAATCAAAATATTGCATTTTTGCAATTTTTAGAATTTTAAAATCTGCTAGGGATAAATAAATTGTCAATAATCTATGGAATCTAAATTTTGAAATTTCTTCATCGTCTCATTTTCCTTAATGCAATTTGAAATGATTTATAGATTTCTTGTCTTCAGACAAATTACTAAAACAAAAGGAAAAGCAATGGACCCTAATAAGATGGTTCTACACTCCCATCTAGGGATATATGCTTCACACAACCTTGAAACTTGAGATTCCTATTGATAATATTCATCCACTAATGTGTTTTTTATACAATTGAGTCCATTACTTGTATTTTTGTTCAATTAACATATTCCAATATTATATTTTTCACATATTATATTTTTCTCACCAATTAAATCAAGCGACATTAAAAATAAATTTCAAAATCAAAATATTGCATTTTTGTAACTTTTAGAATTTTAAAATCTGCTAGGGATAAATAAATTGTTAATAATCTATGGAATTTAAATTTTGAAATTTTCTTCATTGTCTCCTTTGAATCAATACAATTTGAAATGATTTATAAAATTCTTGCCTTCAGACAAATTACTTAAAAAAAAGGAAAAGCAATGGACTCTAATAAGATGGTTCCGTACTCCCATCTAGGGATATATGCTTCACATAACCTTGAAACTTGAGATTGCTATTTATAATATTCATCCACTAATGTGTTTTTTAAGCAATTGAGTCCATTACTTGTATTTGTGTTCAATTAACATATTCAAATATTATATTTTTCACATACTATATTTTTCTCACCAATTAAATCAAACGATATTAACAATAAATTTCAAAATCAAAATATAGCATCTTTGCAATTTTTGGAATTTTAAAATCTAGTATGGATAAATAAATTATCTATAATTTGTACAATTTAAATTTTAAAATTTTCTTAATTGTCTCCTTTACCCCAATGCAATTTGAAATGATTTATAGAATTCTTGTCTTCAGACAAATCACTTAGGAAAAAAGAAAAGTAATGGACTCTAATAAGATGGTTCCGCACTCCCATCTAGGGATATATGCTTCACACAACCTTGAAACTTGATATTACTATTTATAATATTCATCCACTAATGTGTTTTTTATGCACTTGAGTCCATTACTTGTATTTTTGTTCAATTAACATATTGAAATATTATATTTTTCACATATTATATTTTTCTCACCAATTAAATCAAACAACATTAACAATAAATTTAAAAATCAAATTATTGCATTTTTTCAATTTTTAGAATTTTAAAATATGCTAGGGATAAATAAATTGTCAATAATCTATGAAATTTAAATTTTGTAATTTTCTTAATTATCTCATTTTCCTCAAAGCAATTTGAAATGATTTATAGATTTCTTGTCTTCAGACAAATTACTAAAATAAAAGGAAAAGCAAAGGACTCTAATAACATGGTTCCGCACTCCCATCTAGGGATATATGCTCCACACAACCTTGAAACTTGAGATTGCTATTTATAATATTCATCCACTAATGTGTTTTTTGTGCAATTTAGTCCACTATTTGTATTTTTGTTCAATTAACATATTCAAATATTATATTTTTCACATATTATATTTTTCTCACCAATTAAATCAAACGACCATAACAATAAATTTCAAAATCAAAATATTGCATTTTTGCAATTTTTGGAATTTTAAAATCTGCTAGGGATAAATAAATTGTCAATAATCTGTTCAATTTAAATTTTGACATTTTCTTAATTGTCTCCTTTACCTCAATGCAATTTGAAATGATTTATAGAATTCTTATCTTCAGACAAATTACTTAAAAAAAAAGGAAAAGCAATGGACTCTAATAAGATGGTTCCACACTCCTATCTAAGGATATATGCTTAACACAATTTTGAAACTTGGAATTGCTATTTATAATATTCATCCACTAAAGTGTATTATATGCAATTGAGTCCATTACTTGTATTTTTATTCAATTAACATATTCAAATATTGTATTTTTCTCACCAATCAATCCAAACGACATTAAAAATAAATTTAAAAAACAAAAGATTGCATTTTTGCGATTTTTATAATTTTAAAATCTGCTAAAAATAAATGAATTGTTAATACTCTGTTGAATTTAAATTTTGCAATTTTCTTAATTGTCTCCTTTACCTTAACACAATTTGAAATGATTTATATAATCTTTAGGCAAATTATTTAAGAAAAAGCAAAAGTAAAGGACTGTAATAAAATGGTTCTGCACTCCCATCTTTGGATATATGCTTAACACAACATAGAAACTTGAGATTGGTATTTATAATATTCATCCACTAAAGAGTTTTTTATGAAATTGAGTCCTTTACTTGTATCTTTGTTCAATTAACTTATTCAAATATTACATTTTTCACATATTATATTTTTCTCACCAATTAAATCAAACGACATTAATAATAAATTTAAAAATCAAAATATTGCATTTTTGCAATTTTTAGAATTTTAAAATTTGCTAAGGATAAATAAATTGTCAATAATCTCTGAAATTTAAATTTTGAAATTTTCTTAATTATCTCCTTTGCCTCAATGCAATTTGAAATGATTTATAAAATTCTTGTCTTCAGACAAATTACTTAAGCAAAAGGAAAAGCAATGGACTCTAATATGATGGTTCTACACTCCCATCTAAAGATATATGCTTTACACAACCTTGAAACTTGAGATTGCTATTTATAATATTCATCCACTAATGTGTTTTTTATGCAATTGAGTCCTTTAATTGTATTTTTGTTCAATTAACATATTCAAATATTACATTTTTCAAATATTATATTTTTCTCACTAATTAAATCAAATGACATTAACAATAAATTTCAAAATTAAAATATTGCATTTTTGTAATTTTTGGAATTTTAAAATCTGTTAGAAATAAATAAATTGTCAATAATCTGTTCAATTTAAATTTTGAAATTTTCTTAATTGTCTTCTTTGACTCAATGCAATTTGAAATGATTTATAGAATTCTTGTCTTGAGACAAATTACTAAAAGAAAAGGAAAAGCAATAAACTCTAATAAGATGGTTACACACTCCCATCTAGAGATATATGCTTAACACAATATTAAAATTTAGGATTGTTATTTATAATATTCATCCACTAAAGTGAATTTTATGCAGTTAAGTCCATTACTTGTATTTTTATTCAATTAACATATTCAAATATTGTATTTTTCTCACCAATCAATTCAAACGACATTAACAATAAATTTAAAAATCAAAATATTACATTTTTGCAATTTTTAGAATTTTAAAATCTGCTAGGGATAAATGAATTGTCAATACTCTATTAAATTTAAATTTTGCAATTTTCTGAATTGTCTCCTTTGTCTCAACGGAATTCGAAATTAATGGACTCTAATAAGAAGGTTCTGCACTCCTATTTAAGGATATATGCTTGACACAACATTGCAACTTGGGATTGCGATTTATAATATTCATCCACTGAAGTGTATTTTATGCAATTGAGTCCATTACTTGTATTTTTGGTCAATTAACTTATTCAAATATTATATTTTTCTCACCAATCAATTCAAATGACATTAACAAAAGATTCAAAAATCAAAATATTCTATTTTTGCAATTTTTAGAATTTTAAAATTTGCTAAAAATGGATAAATTATCAATAAGCTGTTGAATTTATGTTTTGAAATTTTCTTAATTGTCTACTTTGCCTCAATGTAATTAGAAATGATTTATAAAATTATTGTCTTCAAACAAATTACTTAAGAAAAAGGAAAAGTAACGAATTCTAATAAGATGGTTACGCACTCCCATCTAAAGATGTATGATTAACACAATATTGAAACTTGGGATTGCTATTTATAATATTCATCCACTAAAGTGTATTTTATGCAATTGAGTCCATTGTATTTTTGTTCAACTAACATATTCAAATAATGCATTTTTGTCTCTAATCAAATGAAATGACATTAACAATAAATGTAAAAATCAAAATATTGCATTTTTGCAATTTTTATAATTTTAAAATCTGTTAGAAATAAATGAATTGTTTATACTCTGTTGAATTTAAATTTTGCAATTTTCAGAATTGTCTACTTTGCCTCAACACAATTTCAAATAATTTATATAATCTTCAGGCAAATTACTTAAGACAAAGTAAAAGCAATGGACTGTAATAAGAAGGTTCTGCACTGCCATCTAGGGATACATGCTGAGCACAACATTGAAACTTGGGATTGCAATTTATAATATTCATCCACTAAAGTGTATTTTGTGCAATTGATTCCATTAATTGTTTTTTTGTTCAATTAACATATTCAAATATTGTATTTTTGTCACCAATCAAATCAAACAACATTAACAACAAGTTTAAATATCAAAAGATTGCATTTTTGCAATTTTTAGAATTTTAAAATCTATTAGGGTTAAATAAATTGTCAATAATCTGTTGAATTTAAATTTTGAAATTTTCTTAATTGTCTCCTTTGCCTCAATGCAATTTGAAATGATTTATAGAATTCTTGTCTTTAGACAAATTACATAAGAAAAAGGAAAAGCAATGGACTCTAATAAGATGCTTCTGCACTCCCATCTAGGGATATATGCTTCACACAACCTTCAAACTTGAGATTGCTATTTATGATATTCATCCGCTAAAGTATCTTTTATGCAATTCAGTCCATTACTTGTATTTTTGTTCAATTAACATATTCAAATATTATATTTTTCTCACCAATTAAATCAAACGACATTAACAATAAATTTAAAAATGAAAATATTGTATTTTTGCAATTTTTAAAATTTTAAAATCTACTAGGGATAAATAAATTGTCAATAATCTCTGGAATTTAAATTTAGAAATTATCTTAATTGTCTCCTTTACCTGAATACAATTTGAAATTATTTATAGAATTCTTGTCTTCAGACAAATTACTTAAACAAATGGAAAAACAATGGACTATAATAAGATGGTTCCGTACTTCCATCTAGGGATATATGCTTCATACAACCTTGAAACTTGAGATTGTTATTTATAATATTTATCCACTAAAGTGTCTTTTATGCAATTAAGTCCATTACTTGTATTTTTGCTCAATTAGCATATTCAAATATTATTTTTTTCCCATATTATATTTTTCTCACCAATGAAATCAAACGAAATTAACAATAAATTTAAAAATCAAAATATTTCGATTTTGCAATTTTTAGAATTTTAAAATCTATTAGGGATAAATGAATTGTCAATACTCTATTGAATTTAAATTTTGCAATATTCTAAATTGCCTCTTTGTTATTCCCACAGCCTTGTATGGGTTGTAATTGTTGTCAACTAGGGTTAAGTGTGCAAGAGAGTAAAATCACATGGAAGGGCAAGAAAGTAAATCCGCCGTATAAGGGCAAGAACGTAAATCCGCCATGTAAGCCCTATTAGGGTTTCATGGAAGAGAGTATATAAAGGCCTTGGAAGACAAAACTAGGGCAGAGGGCCAACACAATTGAATAAACAACAACCCTACAACAACCGGCCAAAAGGAAGAGAGAGCAGAATGGCAAGAGATCAGAAACAACACCACCAGGAGAGCAAACCAGAAACGTACCAGAATGTGCGACCTCCTGCAAGCAAACCAGAAATGCCTCCTGCAAGCAAACCAGAAACACATCCTGCAAGCAAACCAGAAACGCCTCCTGCAAGCAAACCAGAAACACATCTTGCAACCAAACCAGAAACGCACAACCAGCAAGAGGAGAAATAAGAAACAGACCACCCGGAAGAGAAGACAGCAGACCTGGTATCCGTGAGACCACTCGGAAGAGAAGACAGCAGACTAGAAGCGTGAGGCAGGCCGAGAGACGTGAACCAGAAAAACCAGTAGTGTGAGGCAGGCCAAGAGACGTGAAACAGCAGACCAGGAGCGTGAGACCAGAACGTGCAACGGCGTGACTGATTAGAAGCGTGGGGCAGGCTGTGAGACGTGAAACGGCAGACCAGAAGCTTGAGTGCAAGCTGTGAAACCGTGAGACGGTGAAAGCAGGAGCTGTGTGAGACAACCTAGAGAAGGAATTTGGCGAAGCATCGGAAAGAACTCAACGTATTTCCAGATTTCTTCAAGAGAGGTTAGAGAGCGTTGCAGTGAACTTCTAAGTGGCAGTGGAGTAGCCTTTTAATTCAACAGAGGCAAGACAAGCTAGAAAAAGGGTAGACATAGTAAGTGACACTCTTTGTATTGTACTTGCTTAGTAATTGCAATAGTGAAAGGAGCAGAAGATTAAGACATCCATTGTAACTAGAATTCTCAAGTATAGTGGATAGTCTCGGTAAGGGAGAGTTCCTACCACCGTGGATGTACGTCACGTTGACGGAACCACGTAAATCTCATGTGTCCTTAATTTGCTTTACGTTCTGTGTTTTGAATTGAGTTGTGAACGTAGCTAAAGTATCAGCCAACCCATAACCTAACGAAGACCTAAACAAGAACATCCGAATTGTCTATTAGGCAAGGTGTTTGAAAGGTGACTTTGGGGACTATTGTGATTAATAGGTAGCAATAGATCTACCTTAGTCGAATATGAGAAAGAGTTCGCTTTTAAGAAGAGATTGAAATTGTTCACTTTCCTGCGAATTGCGAATTGTGGTGATACTGATTCACCCCCCCTCTCAGTATCACAAACTAGTAGATCCTAGGGTGAAGTTGGGAACTTCACTCCTTAGCCTCAACGCAATTTGAATTGATTTATATAACCTTCAAGCAAATTGCCTAAGAAAAAACAAAAGCAATGGATTGTAATAAGAAGTATCTGCACTCCCATCTACGAATATATGCTTAACACAACATTTAAACTTGGGATTGCAATTTATAATATTCATCCACTAAAGTGTTTTTTATGCAATTGAGTCCATTACTTGTATTTTTGTTCAAATAACATATTCAAATATTGTATTTTTCTCACCAATCAAATCAAACGACATTAACAACAAATTCAAAAATCAAAATATTGCATTTTTGCAATTTTTAGAATTTTGAAATCTACTAGGGATAAATAAATTGTCAATAATCCCTGGAATTTAAATTTTGATATTTTCTTAATTGTCTCCTTTGCCTGAATGCAATTGAAATGATTTATAGAATTCTTGTCTTCAGACAAATTCCTTAAACAAATGGAAAAGCAATGGACTCTAATAAGATGATTTCGCACTCCTATTTAGGGATATATGCTTTACACAACCTTGAAACTTGAGATTGCTATTTATAATATTCATCCACTAATGTGTTTTTTATGCAATTAAGTCCATTACTTGTATTTTTGTTCAATTAACATATTCAAATGTTATATTTTTCACATATTATATTTTTCTTACCAATTAAATCAAACGACATTAACAATAAATTTAAAAATCAAACTATTTCAATTTTGCAATTTTTAGAATTTTAAAATCTGCTAGGTATAAATGAATTATCAATACTCTGTTGAATTTAAATTTTGCAATTTTCTGAATTGTCTCTTTTGCCTCAACACAATTTTAAATAATTTATATAATCTTCAAGCAAATTACTTATGAAAAAGCAAAAACAATGGACTGTAATAAGAAGGTTCTGCACTCCCATCTAGGGATATATGCTTAACACAATATTGAAACTTGGGATTGCTATTTATAATATTCATCCATTAAAGTGTATTTTATGCAATTGAGTCAATTACTTGTATTTTTGGTCAATTAACATATTCAAATATTGTATTTTTCTCACCAATCAATTCAAATGACATTAACAGCAAATTCAAAAATCAAAATATTCTATTTTTGCAATTTTTAGAATTTTAAAATCTGTTGAATTTATGTTTTGAAATTTTCTTAATTGTCTCCTTTGCCTCAATGCAATTAGAAATAATTGATAGAATTGTTGTCTTCTGACAAATTACTTAAGAAAAAGGAAAAACAATGAGCTCTAATCAGATGGTTACGCCCTCCCATCTAAGGATATATGCTTAACACAATATTGAAACTTAGGATTGTTATTTATATTATTCATCCACTAAAGTGTATTTTATGCAATTGAGTTCATTACTTCAATTAACATATTCAAATATTGTATTTTTGTCTCTAATCAAATGAAATGACATTAATAATAATTGTAAAATTCAAAATATTGCATTTTTTCAATTTTTATAATTTTAAAATTTGTTGGGGATAAATGAATTGTCTATACTCTGTAGAATTTAAATTTTGCAATTTTTAGAATTGTCTCCTTTGCCTCAACACAATTTGAAATGATTTATATAATCTTCAGGCAAATTACTTAGGACAAAGCAAAAGGAATGGACTGTAGTAAGAAGGTTCTACACTCCCATCTAGGGATACATACTAAACACAACATTAAAACTTGAGATTGCAATTTATAATATTCATCCACTAAAGTGTATTTTGTGTAATTGATTCCATTACTTGTATTTCTCTTCAATTAACATATTCAAATATTGTATTTTTGTCACCAATCAAATCAAACGACATTAACAACAAGTTTAAATATCAAAATATTGCATTTTTGCAAATTTTAGAATTTTAAAATCTATTAGGGTTCAATAAATTGTCAATAATCTGTTGAATTTAAATTTTGAAATTTTCTTAATTGTCTCCTTTGCCTCAATGTAATTTGAAATGATTTATAGAATTCTTGTCTTTAGACAAATTACTTAAGAAAAAGGAAAAGCAATGGACTCTAATATGATGCTTCCGCACTCCCATCTAGGGATACATACTTCACACAACCTTGAAACTTGATATTGCTATTTATAATATTCATCCACTAAAGTGTCTTTTATGCAATTGAGACCATTACTTGTATTTTTGTTCAATTAACATATTCAAATATTAGATTTTTCACATATTATATTTTTCTCACCTATGAAATCAAACGAAGTTAACAATAAATTTAAAAATCAAAATATTTCAATGTTGCAATTTTTAGAATTTTAAAATCTGTTAGGAATAAATGAGTTGTCAATACTCTGTTGAAGTTAAATTTCACAATTTTTTGAATTGTCTCCTTTCCCTTAACGCAATTTGAAATGATTTATATAATCTTCAGGCAAATTACTTAAGAAAAAGCAAAAGGAATGGATTGTAATAAGAAGGTTATGCACTCCCATCTACTGATATATGCTTTACACAACCTTGAAACTTCAAATTGCTATTTATAATATTCATCCACTAAAATGTCTTTTATGCAATTGAGTCCATTACGTGTATTTTTACTCAATTAACATATTCAAATATTATTTTTTTCACATATTATATTTTTCTCACCAATGAAATCAAAGCAAATTAACAATAAATTTAAAAATCAAAATATTTCGATTGTGCAATTTTTAGAATTTTAAAATCTGCTAGGGAAAAATGAATTGTCAATACTCTGTTGAATTTAAATTTTGCAATTTTCTAAATTATCTCCTTAGCCCCAACGTAATTTCAATTGATTTATATAATCTTTAGGCAAATTACTCAAGAAAATCAAAAGGAATGGATTGTAATAAGAAGGTTCTGCGCTCATATCTGGGATATATGCTTAACACAACATTGAAACTTGGGATTGCAATTTATAATATTCATCCATTAAAGTGAATTTTATGCAATTGAGTCCATTACTTGTATTTTTGTTCAATTAACATATTCAAATATTGTATTTTTCTCACCAATCAAATCAAAGGACATTAACAACAAATTTAAAAATCAAAATATTGTATTTGTGCAATTTTTAGAATTTTAAAATCTGCTAGGGATAAATAAATTGTCAATAATCTGTTGAATTTAAATTTTGAAATTTTCTTAATTGCCTCCTTTGCCTCAATGCAATTTGAAATTATTTATAGAATTCTTATCTTCAGACAAATTACTTAAGAAAAAGGGAAAGCAATGGACTCTAATAAAATGCCTCCGCACTCCCATTTAGGGATATATGCTTCACACAATCTTGAAATTTGAGATTGCTATTTAAAATATTCATCCACTAAAGTGTCTTTTATGCAATTGAGCCCATTACTTGTATTTTTGTTTAATTAACATATTCAAATATTATATTTTTCTCACCAAAAAATCAAACGATATTAACAATAAATTTAAAAATCAAAATATCTCAATTTCACAATTTTTATAATTTTAAAATTTGTTAAGGATAAATGAATTGTCAATACTCTGTTGAATTTAAATTTTGCAATTTTCTGACTTGTCTCCTTTGCCTCAACGTAATTTTAAATAATTTATATAATCTTTAGGCAAATTATTTATAAAAAATGCAAAAGCAATGGACTGTAACAAGAAGGTTCTGCACTCCCATCTAGGGATATATGCTTAACACAACATTGAAATTTGGGATTGCAATTTATAATATTCATCCACTAAAATGTATTTTATGCAATTGAGTCCATTACTTGTATTTTTGTTTAATCAACATATTCAAATATTATATTTTTGTCACCAATCAAATCAAAGGACATTAATAACAAATTTAAATATCAAAATATTGCATTTTTGCAATTTTTAAAATTTTAAAATCTAAATAAATTGTCAATAATCTGTTGAATTTAAATTTTGCAATTTTCTGAATTGTCTCCTTAGCCTCAACGCAATTTGAATTGATTTATATAATCTTAAGGCAAATTACTTAAGAAAAAGCGAAAGCAATGGATTGTAATAAGAAGTTTTTGCACTCTCATCTAAGGATATATACTTAACACAACATTGAAACTTGGGATTGCAATTTATAATATTCATCCACTAAAGTGTATTTTATGCAATTAAGTCCATTACTTGTATTTTTGTTTAATTAACATATTTAAATATTGTATTTTTGTCACCAATCAGATCAAAGGACATTAATAACAAGTTTCAATATCAAAATATTGCATTTTTGCAATTTTTAGAATTTTAAAATCTGCTAGGGTTAAATAAATTGTCAACAATCTGTTGAATTTAAATTTTGAAATTTTCTTAATTGTCTCATTTGCCTCCATGAAATTTGAAACGATTTATAGAATTCTTGTCTTCAGACAAATTACTTAAGAAAAAGGAAAAGCAATGGACTCTAATAAGATGGTTTCGCACTCCCATCCAGGGATATATGCCGCACACAACCTTGGGACTTTAGATTGCTATTTATAATATTCATCCACTAATGTCTTTTTTATGCAATTAAGTCCATTACTTGTATTTTTGTTCAATTAACATATTCAAATATTATATTTTTCACATCTTATATTTTTTCCAGAACTTAAATCAAAAGACATTAACAATAAATCTAAAAATCAAAATATTGCATTTTTGTAATTTTTAGAATATTAAAATCTGTTAGGGATAAATAAATTGTCAATAATCTACGAAATTGAAATGTTGAAATTTTCTTAATTGTCTCATTGGCCTCAATGCAATTTGAAATAATTTATAAAATTCTTGTCCTCAGACAAATTACTTAAGAAAAAGGAAAAGCAATGAACTCTAATAAGATGCTTCCGCACTCCCATTTAGGGATATACGCTTCACACAACCTTGAAACTTGAGATTGCTATTTATAATATTCATCAACTAAATTGTCTTTTATGTTATTGAGTCCATTACTTGTATTTTTGTTCAATAAACATATTCACATATTATATTTTTGTCACAAATCAAATCAAATGACATTAAAAATAAATTTAAAAATTAAAATATTGCATTTTTGCAATTTGTGGAAATTTACAATCTACTAGGGATAAATGAATCGTCAATACTCTATTGAATTTAAATTTTGCAATTTTTTGAATTGTCTCCTCTACTTCAACGCAATTTGAAATAATTTATATAATCTTCTGGCAAATTACTTAAGAAAAAGCAAAAGTAATGCATTGTAATTAGAAGGTTCAGCACTCCTATCTAGGGATATATGCTTAACACAACATTGAAACTTAGGATTGCTATTTATAATATTCATCCACTAACGTGCATTCTATGCAATTGAGTCCATTACTTGTATTTTTGTTCAATTAACTTATTAAAATATTGCATTTTTCTCACCAATCAAACCTAACGACATTAACAACAAATTTAAAAATCAAAATATTGCATTTTTGCAATTTTTAGTATTTTAAAATTTGCTAGGGATAAATAAAATGTCAATAATCTGTAGAATTATAATTTTGCAATTTTGAAATTGTCTCCTTTGCCTCAATGCAATTTGAAATGATTTATAGAATTCTTGTCTCTAGACAAATTACCTAAGAAGAAGGAAAAGCAATGGACTCAAATAAGATGGTTCCCCACTCCCATCTAGGGATATATGCTTCACACAACTTTGAAACTTGAGATTGCTATTTATAATATTCATCCATTAAAGTGTCTTTTATGCAATTGAGTCCATTACTTGTATTTTTGCTCAATTAACATATTCAAATATTAAAATGTTCACATATTATATTTTTCTCACCAATTAAATCAAACGATAGTAAAAGTAAATTTAAAGATCAAAATATTTCGATTTTGTAATTTTTAGAATTTTAAATTCTGCTAGGGATAAATGAATTGTCAATGCTCTGTTGAATTTAAATTTTGCAATATTCTGAATTGTCTCCTTTTCCTCAACGCAATTTGAAATGATTTATATAATCTTAAGGCAAATTACTTAAGAAAAAGCAAAAGCAATGGACTGTAACAAGAAGGTTCTGCACTTCCATCTAGGGATATATGCTTAACACAACATTGAAACGTGGGATTGCTATTTATAATATTCATCCACTAAAGTGTATTTTATGCAATTAAGTCCATTACTTGTATTTTTGTTCAATTAACATATTCAAATATTATATTTTTCNTTAAATTAAAAATCAAAATATTTCAATGTTGCAATTTTTAGAATTTTAAAATCAGCAAGGGATAAATGAGTTGTCAATACTCTGTTGAAAGTTAAATTTTCGCAAGTTTTGAATTGTCTCCTTTTCCCTAAACGCAATTTGAAATGATTTATATAATCTTCAGGCAAATTACTTAAGAAAAAGAAAAAGGAATGGATTGTAATAAAAAGGTTATGCACTCCCATCTACTAATATATGCTTCACACAACCTTGAAACTTGAGATTGCTATTTATAATATTCATCCACTAAAATGTCTTTATGCAATTGAGTCCATTATGTGTATTTTTGCTCAATTAACATATTCAAATATTATTTTTTCACATATGTATTTTTCTCACCAATGAAATCAAACCAAATTAACAATAAATTTAAAAATCAAGATATTTCGATTGTGCAATTTTTAGAATTTTAAAATCTGTTATGGAAAAATGAATTGTCAATACTCTGTTGAATTTAAATTTTGCAATTTTCTGAATTGTCTCCTTAACCCCAACGTAATTTCAATTGATTTATATAATTTTCAGGCAAATTACTTAAGAAAATCAAAAGGAATGGATTGTATTTTTGCAATTTTTAGAATTTTAAAATCTGCTAGGATTAAATAAATTGTCAACAATCTGTTGAATTTAAATTTTGGAATTTTCTTAATTGTCTCATTTGCCTCAATGCAATTTAAAACGATTTAGAGAATTCTTGTCTTCAGACAAATTACTTAAGAAAAAGGAAAAGCAATGGACTCTAATAAGATGGTTCCGTACTCCCATCCAGGGATATATGCCGCACACAACCTTGGAACTTCAAATTGCTATTTATAATATTCATCCACAAATGTGTTTTTTATGCAATTAAGTCCATTACTTGTATTTTTGTTCAATTAACATATTCAAATATTATATTTTTCACATCTTATATTTTCTCAGAAATTAAATCAAAAGACATTAACAATAAATCTAAAAATCAAAATATTGCATTTTTGCAATTTTTAGAATATTAAAATCTACTAGGGATAAATAAATTGTCAATAATTTATGGAATTTAAATTTTGAAATTTTCTTAATTGTCTCCTTTGCCTCAATGCAATTTGAAATAATTTATAAAATTTTTGTCCTCAGACAAATTACTTAAGAAAAAGGAAAAGCAATGGACTCTAATAAGATGCTTCGCACTCCCATCTAAAGATATATGCTTCACACAACCTTGAAACTTGAGATTGCTATTTATAATATTCATCCACTAAATTGTCTTTTATGTAATTGAGTCTATTACTTGTATTTTTGTTCAATTAACATATTCACATATTATATTTTTGTCACCAATCAAATCAAATGACATTAAAAATAAATTTAAAAATCAAAATATTGCATTTTTGCAATTTTTAGAAATTTACAATCTGTTAGGGATAAATGAATCGTCAATATTCTGTTGAATTTACATTTTGCAATTTTTTGAATTGTCTCCTTTACCTCAACGCAATTTGAAATAATTTATATAATCTTTTGGCAAATTATTAAGAAAAGCAAAAGCAATGCATTGTAATCAGAAGGTTCTGCACTCCCATCTAGGGATATATACTTAACAAAACATTGAAACTTGGGATTGCTATATATAATATTCATCCACTAACGTGCCTTTTATGCAATTGAGTCCATTACTTGTATTTTTGTTCAATTAACTTATTAAAATATTGCATTTTTCTCACCAATCAAATCTAACGACATTAACAACAAATTTAAAAATCAAAATATTGCATTTTTGCAATTTTTAGTATTTTAAAATTTACTAGGGATACATAAAATGTCAATAATCTGCAGAATTATAATTTTGCAATTTCCTTAATTTTCTCCTTTGCCTCAATGCAATTTGAAATAATTTATAGAATTCTTGTCTCCAGACAAATTACCTAAGAAAAAGGAAAAGCAATGGACTCAAATAAGATGGTTCCCCACTCCCATCTAGGGATATATGCTTCGCACAACTTTGAAACTTGAGATTGCTATTTATAATATTCATCTACTAAAGACTCTTTTATGAAATGAATTGTCAATGCTCTGTTGAATTTAAATTTTGCAATATTCTGAATTGTCTCCTTTTACTCAACGCAATTTGAAACGATTTATATAATCTTCAGGCAAATTACATAAGAAAAAGCAAAAGCGATGGACTGTAATAAGAAAGTTCTCCACTCCCATCTAAAGGATATATGCTTAACACAACATTGAATCGTGGGATTGCTATTTATAATATTCATCCACTAAAGTATATTTTAAGCAATTGAGTCCATTACTTGAATTTTTGTTCAATTAACTTATTCAAATATTGTATTTTTCTCACCAATCAAATTAAACGACATTAACAATAAATTTAAAAATCAAAATATTACATGTTTGCAATTTTTAGAATTTTAAAATCTGTTAGGGATAAATGAATTGTCAATACTCTGTTGAATTTAAATTTTGAAATTTTCTAAATTGTCTCGTTTGCCTTAACGCAATTTGAAATGATTTATATAATTTTCAGGCAAATTACTTAAGAAAAAGCAAAAGCAATGGACTGTAACAAGAAGGCTCTGCACTCCCATCTAGGGATATATGCTTAACACAACATTGAAACGTGGGATTGCTATTTATAATATTCATCCACAAAAGAGTATTTTATGCAATTGGGTCCATTACTTGTATTTTTGTTCAATTAACATATTCAAAAATTATATTTTTCACATATTATATTTTTCTCACCAATTAAATCAAACGACATTAACAATAAATTTAAAAATCAAAATATTTCAATTTTTGCTATTTTTAGAATTTTAAAATCTGCTAGGGATAAATGAATTGTCAATACTCTGTTGAATTTAAATTTTGCAATATTATGAATTGTCTCATTTGCCTCAATGCATTTTGCAATGATTTATATAATATTCTGGCAAATTACTTAAGAAAAAGCCAAACCAATGGATTGTAATTAGAAGGTTCTACTCTCCCATCTTGGGATATATGCTTCACACAACTTTGAAACTTGAGATTGCTATTTATAATATTCATCCACTAAAGTGTCTTTTATGCAATTGAGCCCATTACTTGTATTTTTGTTCAATTTACTTATTCAAATATTATATTTTTCACATATTATATTTTTCTCACCAATTAAATCAAACGACATTAAAAGTAAATTTAAAGATCAAAATATTATGATTTTGTAATTTTTAGAATTTTAAATTTTGCTAGGGATAAATGAATTGTCTCCTTTTCCTCAACGCAATTTCAAATGATTTATATAATCTTCAGGCAAATTACTTAAGAAAAAGCAAAAGCAATGGACTGTAATAAGAAGATTCTGCACTCTCATCTTCCATCTAGGGATATATGCGTAACACAACATTAAATCTTGGGATTGCAACTTATAATATTCATCCATTAAAGTTTATTTTATACAATTGGGTCCATTACTTGTATTTTTGTTCAATTAACATATTCAAATATTATATTTTTCACATATTATATTTTTCTGACCAATTAAATCAAACGACATTAACAATAAATTTAAAATCAAAATATTTCAATTTTGTTATTTTTAGAATTTTAAAATCTGCTAGGGATAAATGAATTGTCAATACTCTGTTGAATTTAAATTTTGCAATTTTTTGAATTGTCTCCTTTGCCTCGAAGCAATTTGAAATGAACTATATAATCTTCTAGCAAATTACTTAAGAAAAAGCCAAAGCAATGGACTTTAATCAGAAGGTTCTGCACTCCCACCTAAGGATATATGCTTAACACAACATTGAAACTTGGAATTGCTATTTATAATATTCATCCACTAAAGTGTATTTTATGCAATTGCGTCCATTACTTGTATTTTTGTTCAGTTAACGTATTCACATATTATATTTTTTCGCACCAATCAAATCAAACGCCATTAACAATAAATTTAAAATCAAAATATTTCAATTTTGAAATTTTTAGAAGTTTAAAATCTGCTAGGGATAAATGAATTGTCAATATTCTGTTGAATTTAAATTTTGCAATTTTTTGAATTGTCTCATTTGCCTCAATGTAATTTCAAATGATTTGTATAATCTTCAAGCAAATTACTTAAGAAAAAGCAAAAGCAATGGACTGTAATAAGAAGGTTCTGCACTCCTATCTTCCATCTAGGGATATATGCGTAACACAACATTGAATCTTGGGATTGCAAGTTATAATATTCATTCACTAAGTTGTATTTTATGCAATTAGGTCCATTACTTGTATTTTTGTTCAATTAACATATTCAAGTATTATATTTTTCACATATTATATTTTTCTCACCAATTAAGTCAAACGACATTAACAATAAATTTAAAAATCAAAATATTTCAATTTTGCAATTTTAAGAATTTTAAATTCTACTAGGGATAAATGAATATTTAATACTCTGTTGAATTTAAATTTTGCAATATTCTGAATTGTCTTCTTTGCCTCAACGCAATTTGAAATGATTTATATAATCTTCAGGCAAATTACTTAAGAAAAAGCAAAAGTAATAGACTGTAACAAGAAGGTTCTGCACTCCCATCTAGGGATATATGCTTAAACACAACTTTGAAAAGTGGGATTGCTATTTATAATATTCATCCACTAAAGTATATTTTATGCAATTGGGTCCATTACTTGTATTTTTGTTCAATTAACATATTAAAATATTTTATTTTTCACATATTATATTTTTCTCACCAATGAAGCCAAACGACATTCACAATAAATTTAAAAATCAAAATATTTCAATTTTGCAATTTTTAGAATTTTAAAATCTGTTAGAGATAAATGAATTGTCAACACTCTGTTGAATTTAAATGTTGCAATTTTTTGAATTGTCTTCTTTGCCTCAACGTTATTTGAAATGATTTATATAATCTTCTGGCAAATTACATAAGAAAAAGCCAAAGCAATTGAATCCATTACTTGTATTTTTGTTCAATTAACTTATTAAAATATTGCATTTTCTTACCAATCAAATCTAACACATTAACAACAAATTTAAAACTCAAAATATTGCAGTTTTGCAATTTTTAGTATTTTAAAATCTGCTAGGGATAAATAAATTGTCAATAATCTGCAGAATTATAATTTTGCAATTTTCTTAATTGTCTCCTTTGCCTCAATGCAATTTGAAATGATTTATAGAATTATTGTCTTCAAACAAATTACTTAAGAAAAAGGAAAAGCAACGGACTCAAATAAAATGGTTCCCCAATCCCATCTAGGGATATATGCTTCACACAACTTTGAAATGTGAGATTGCTATTTATAATATTCATCCACTAAAGTCTCTTTTATGCAATTGAGTTCCATTACTTGTATTTTTGTTCAATTAACATATTCAAATATTATATTTTTCACATATTATATTTTTCTCACCAATTAAATCAAACGACACTAACAATAAGTTTCAAGATCAAAATATTTCAATTTTGCAATTTTTAGAATTTTAAATTCTGCTAGGGATAAATGAATTGTCAATACTCTGTTGAATTTAAATTTTTGCAATTTTTTGAATTGTCCCTTTTGCCTTAACGCTATATAAATGATTTATATAATCTTCTGAGAAATTATTAAGAAAAAGCAAAAGCAATGGACTGTAATAAGAAGGTTTTGCACTCTCATCTTCCATCTAGGGATATATGCATAACACAACATTAAATCTTGGGATTGTAACTTATAATATTCATCCATTAAAGTTTATTTTATGCAATTGGGTCTATTACTTGTATTTTTGTTCAATTAACATATTCAAATATTATATTTTTCACATATTATATTTTTCTCACCAATTAAATCAAACGACATTAACAATAAATTTAAAATCAAAATATTTCAATTTTGCTATTTTTAGAATTTTAAAATCTGCTAGGGATAAATGAATTTTCAATACTCTGTTGAATTTAAATTTTGCAATTTTTTGAATTGTCTCCTTTCCCTCGAAGCAATTTGAAATGAACTATATAATCTTCTGGCAAATTACTTAAGAAAAAGCCCAAGCAATAGACTTTAATCAGAAGGTTCTGCACTCCCACCTAAGGATATATGCTTAACACAACATTGAAACTTGGAATTGCTATTTATAATATTCATCCACTAAAGTGTATTTTATGCAATTGCGTCCATTACTTGTATTTTTGTTCAGTTAACGTATTCACATATTATATTTTTTCGCACCAATCAAATCAAACGCCATTAACAATAAATTTAAAAATCAAAATATTTCAATTTTGCAATTTTTAGAAGTTTAAAATCTGCTAGGGATAAATGAATTGTCAATATTCTGTTGAATTTAAATTTTGCAATTTTTTGAATTGTCTCATTTGCCTCAATGTAATTTCAAATGATTTGGATAATCTTCAAGCAAATTACTTAAGAAAAAGCAAAAGCAATGGACTGTAATAAGAAGGTTCTGCACTCCTATCTTCCATCTAGGGATATATGCGTAACACAACATTGAATCTTGGGATTGCAAGTTATAATATTCATTCACTAAGTTGTATTTTATGCAATTAGGTCCATTACTTGTATTTTTGTTCAATTAACATATTCAAGTATTATATTTTTCACATATTATATTTTTCTCACCAATTAAGTCAAACGACATTAACAATAAATTTAAAAATCAAAATATTTCAATTTTGCAATTTTAAGAATTTTAAATTCTACTAGGGATAAATGAATATTTAATACTTTGTTCAATTTAAATTTTTGCAATATTCTGAATTGTCTCCTTTGCCTCAACGCAATTTGAAATGATTTATATAATCTTCAGGCAAATTACTTAAGAAAAAGCAAAAGCAATGGACTGTAATAAGAAGGTTCTGCACTCCCATCTAGGGATATATGCTTAACACAACATTGAAACTTGGGATTGCTATTTATAATATTCATCCACTAAAGTGTATTTTATGCAATTGAGTCCATTACTTGTATTTTTGTTCAATTAACATATTCAAATATTATATTTTTCACATATTATATTTTTCTCACCAATTAAATCAAACGACATTAACAATAAATTTAAAAATCAAAATATTTCAATTTTGCAATTTTTAGAATTTTAAAATCTGCTAGGGATAAATGAATTGTCAATACTCTGTTGAATTTAAATTTTGCAATTTTCTGAATTGTCTCCTTTGCCTCAACGCAATTTGAAATGATTTATATAATCTCTGACAAATTACTTAAGAAAAAGCAAAAGCAATGAATGTAATAAGATGGTTTTGCACTCTCATCTTCCATCTAGGGATATATGCGTAACACAACATTAAATCTTGGGATTGCAACTTATAATATTCATCCATTAAAGTTTATTTTATGCAATTGGGTCCATTATTGTATTTTGTTCAATTAACATATTCAAATATTATATTTTTCACATATTATATTTTCTCACCAATTAAATCAAATGACATTAACAATAAATTTAAAATCAAAATATTTCAATTTTGCTATTTTTAGAATTTTAAAATCTGCTAGGGATAAATGAATTGTCAATACTTTGTTGAATTTAAATTTTGTAATTTTTTGAATTGTCTCTTTTGCCTCGAAGCAATTTGAAATGAACTATATAATCTTCTGGCAAATTACTTAAGAAAAAGCCGAAGCAATAGACTTTAATCAGAAGGTTCTGCACTCCCACTAAGGATATATGCTTAACACAACATTAAAACTTGGAATTGCTATTATAATATTCATCCACTAAAGTGTATTTTATGCAATTGCGTCCATTACTTGTATTTTTGTTCAGTTAACGTATTCACATATTATATTTTTCGCACCAATCAAATCAAACGCCATTAACAATAAATTTAAAAATCAAATATTTCAATTTTGCAATTTTTAGAAGTTTAAAATCTGCTAGGGATAAATGAATTGTCAATATTCTGTTGAATTTAAATTTTTGCAATTTTTTGAATTGTCTCATTTGCCTCAATGTAATTTCAAATGATTGTATAATCTTCAAGCAAATTACTTAAGAAAAGCAAAAGCAATGGACTGTAATAAGAAGGTTCTGCACTCCTATCTTCCATCTAGGGAATATATGCATAACACAACATTGAATCTTGGGATTACAAGTTATAATATTCATTCACTAAGTTGTATTTTATGCAATTAGGTCCATTACTTGTATTTTTGTTCAATTAACATATTCAAGTATTATATTTTTCACATATTATATTTTTCTCATCAATTAAGTTAAACGACATTGACAATAAATTTAAAAATCAAAATATTTCAATTTTGCAATTTTAAGAATTTTAAATTCTACTAGGGATAAATGAATATTTAATACTCTGTTGAATTTAAATTTTGCAGTATTCTGAATTGTCTCCTTTGCCTCAACGCAATTTGAAATGATTTATATAATTTTCAGGCAAATTACTTAAGAAAAGCAAAAGTAATAGACTGTTATAAGAAGGTTCTGCACTCCCATCTAGGGATATATGCTTAACACAACTTTGAAAAGTGGGATTGCTATTTATAATATTCATCCACTAAAGTATATTTTATGCAATTGGGTCCATTACTTGTATTTTTGTTCAATTAACATATTAAAATATTTTATTTTTCACATATTATATTTTTCTCACCAATGAAGCCAAACGACATTCACAATAAATTTAAAAGTCAAAATATTTCAATTTTGCAATTTTTAGAATTTTAAAATCTGTTAGGAATAGATGAATTGTCCATACTCTGTTGAATTTAAATTTTGCAATTTTCTAAATTGTCTCCTTTGCCTCAATGCAATTTGAAATGATTTATATAATTTTCAGGCACATTACTTAAGAAAAAGCAAAAGCAATGGACTGTAATAACAAGGTTCTGCACTCCCATCTTGGGATATATGCCTAGCACAACATTGAAACTTGGAATTGCTATTTATAATATTCATCGACTAACGTGCATTTTATGCAATTGTGTCCATTACTTGTATTTTGTTCAATTAACTTATTAAAAGATTGCATTTTTCTCACCAATCAAATCGAACGACATTAACAATAAATTTAAAAATCAAAATATTGCATTTTTGCAATTTTTAGAATTTTAGAATCTGCTAGGGATAAATCATTTGTCAATAAACCGCAGAATTATAATTTTGCAATTTTCATAATTGTCTCCTTTGCCTCAATGCAATTTGAAATGATTTATAGAATTCTTGTCTTCAGACAAATTACTAAAGAAAAAGGAGGAGCAATGGACTCAAATAAGATGGTTCCCCACTCCCATCTAGGAATATATGCTTCACACAACTTTGAAACTTGAGATTGCTATTTATAATATTCATCCACTAAAGTGTTTTTTATCCAATTGAGTCCATTACTTGTATTTTTGTTCACTTAACATATTCAAATATTATATTTTTCTCACCAATTAAATCAAACGACATTAACAATAAATTTAAAGACCAAAATATTTCAATTTTACAATTTTTAGAATTTTAAATTCTACTAGGGATAAATGAATTGTCAATGCTCTGTTGAATTTAAATTTTCCAATTTTCTGAATTTTCTCCTTTGCCTCAATGCAATTTGAAATGATTTATAGAATTCTTGTCTTCAGACAAATTACTTAAGGAAAAGGAAAAGCAATGGACTAATATAAGATGGTTCTGCACTCCCATCTTGGGATATATGCTAAACACAATATTGAAACTTGGGATTGCTATTTATAATATTCATCCACCAATGTGGATTTTATGCAATTGAGTCCATTACTTGTATTTTTGTTCGATTAACACCTTAAAACATTGCATTTTTGTCACCAATCAAATCTTACGATGTTGTTCCCACACCCTTGTATGGGTTGTAATTGTTGTCAACTAGGGTTAAGTGTGCAAGAAAGTAAAGCCACATGGAAGGGCAAGAAAGTAAAGTCACATGGAAGGGCAAGAAAGTAAATCTGCCGCGTAAGGGCAAGAACGTAAATCCGCCATGTAAGCCCTATTAAGGTTTCATGGAAGAGAGTATATAAAGGCCTTAGAAGACAAAACTAGGGTAGAGGGCCAACACAATTGAAAAAACAGCAACCCTACAGCAACCGGCCAAAAGGAAGAGAGAGCAGAACGGCAAGAGATCAGAAACGACACCACTGGGAGAGCAAACCAGAAACGTCACCACCGGGAGAGCAAACCAGAACGTGCAACCTCCTGCAAGCAAACCAGAAACGCCTCCTGCAAGCAAACCAGGAACACATCCTGCAGGCAAACCAGAAACGCCTCCTGCAAGGAAACCAGAAACACGTCCTGCAAGCAAACCAGAAACGCACAACCAGCAAGAGGAGAAAAAAAAACAGACTACCCGGAAGAGAAGACAGCAGACCTGGTATCCGTGAGACCACCAGGAAGAGAAGACAGCAGACCAGAAGCGTGAGGCAGGCCGAAAGACGTGAACCAGAAAACCCAGTAGCGTGAGGCAGGCCAAGAGACGTGAAACGGCAGACCAGAAGCATGGGTGTATGTCAGGAGACGGCATGAGACCAGAACGTGCAACGGCGTGACAGACCAGAAGCGTGAGGACAGGCCATGAAACAGTAAGACCGTGAAATAGGAGACGGGTGAGACCGTGAGACGGTGAAAGCAGGAGCTGTGTGAGACAACCTAGAGAAGGAATTCAGCGAAGCATCGGAAAGAACTCAACGTATTTCCAGATTTCTTCAAGAGAGGTTTGAGACCGTTGCAGTGAACTTCTAAGCGGCAGTGGAGCACCCTTTCAATTCAACGGAGGCAAGACAATCTAGAAGAAAGGTAGACACAGTAAGTGACACTCTTTGTATTGTACTTGCTTAGTAATTGCAATAGTGAAAGGAGCAAAAGATTAAGACATCCATTGTAACTGGAATTCTCAAGTATAGTGGATAGTCTCGGTAAGGGAGAGTCCCTACCACCGTGGATGTACGTCACGTTGACGGAACCACGTAAATCTCATGTGTCCTTAATTTGCTTTACGTTCTATTTTTTGAATTGAGTTGTGAATGCAGCTAAAGTATCAGCCAACCCATAACCTAACGAAGACCTAAACAAGAACATCCGAATTGTCTATTAGGCAAGGTGTCTGAAAGGTGACTTTGGGGACTATTGTGATTAGTAGGTAGCAATAGATCTACCTTAGTCGAATATGAGAAAGAGTTCGCTTTTAAGAAGAGATTGAAGTTGTTCACTTTCCTGTGAATTGCGAATTGTGGTGATACGGATTCACCCCCCCTCTCAGTATCACAAACTAGTAGATCCTAGGGTGAAGTTGGAAACTTCAATTGGTATCAGAGCACAGGTTCACCAGGATAAAGCTTAACAGCTTGGTGTACTAGTTTGAAGAGCTTCAGAAGTTTTAACTTGTTCAGCATACTGAGAAATGGACGCCGGTACCAGCACCAGCACTACTTACAGCAAGAAGGTTCCAATCTTCAACGGAACCAACTACCATATGTGGAGAGCGAGAATGCAGGTGGTATTTGCAACCATGGGCATGAACGTGGTGAAATCTGTACAGGAGGGTTTTGAGCCTCCAGAAGAAGGTAAAGATCCAACCCCAGAGGAATTAAGACAGTTTGAGATAAATGGGAAGGCCTCAAATGTCATCATTTCAGCATTGACAGATGCTGAATATGCTAAAGTTATGGACTGCAAATCTGCCAAGGAGATATGGGACAGATTGCAGAAAGTCTATGAAGGTGATGGCAGAATGAAGGAGGCCAAGCTTCAAGTTTTCAAGGAGAGATATGAATCTCTCAGAATGCAGAAAAATGAGACAGTCCAAGAGTTCTTCACCAGGGTTATTGATGCTGTAAACGATCTTAGAAGTCATGGGAAGAACAAGAAGGACTCATCTATTGTGAAGAAAATTCTAAGAATTCTGCCTAAGAGGTTTGCCTCAAAGGTGGCAGCCATAGAGGAGAGTAGAGATCTCAATTCTATGTCTCTGCATGATCTCCAGTGCAATCTCATTGCATATGAGATGAGAATAAAGTCAACTGAGAGCTCCTCAACGTCAAAGGTATCAAAGGAGGCAGCTTTCAAAGCTATGAAACACTTGAAGATAAAAGAAGAGGAAGAATCATCCAGTGAGGATGATGATGATGATGAGGAAGAAAGTGAAGGTGAAGTGTTGGCATACTTCACAAGGAAATTCAAAAAGGGGTCTAAGAAGGGAAAAGGACAGTTGTCCTTGAGATGTTATCGTTGTGGACAGACTGGACACTTTGCTTCTCAGTGCAAAGTGAAACTTGATGATGAAGATGAGGATGGTGATGATGAGCAGAATTCAAAATGGAGAAGACCATCATTCAAATCAAAGAAGTCCAGCAAGAAGACTGCTAACCCACAGAAGAAGAAGAGAGGCTCATTCAAGAATTATGTGAGTCAGATAAAAGAAGCTGATAAGGAGGAAGATGAAGAATCATCAGATGAGCATGCCTTTATGGCATCAACTCAAGGTGGTAGTTCAACCTCTGAAGAGGAAGAGGAGGTTGACGAAGAAGAACCAGATCTTGAAGCTGAGTTAGAAGCAGCTTCAAAGGAGATAATCAGAAGGGGTAAAACCATAAGAAGGTTGGAGGCCCATATAAAACAAGTTGAAGCAAAGTCTAAGGAAGCTGAAAGTCAAAAGAATGAAATAAGGGCTGAACATATTGACTTGAAGAGAAGATTTGAAGAACAAATCAAAATATGTGAAGACCTTACAATGGAGCTTGGCTTAAGGACTTCAAAATTTGAAGGAATGGAGAAAGAGTTGCTGAGACTTCAGCAACAACTCAAAAGAAGTGAAGAGAACATGCAGAAGCTTGAAATGATAGGAGAAACAAGTTTTGCAAGAGAAAAGAAGAATGAAGAGAAAGTGCAGCAATCTGAGGCTGCATTGCCTAAAGATAATAAGAATGTGCCACAGAAGTTGAAAGAGAAGGTTGTGACTCAGAAGAAGATAGCTAAGAATAAAGAGGATTTGAAGAAGCAACCTAGGGTGGCAAACAAAAATGAAGAAAAGAAGGTCAGCCAGCAAAGGGCTACGGCTGAACAGAAGAAGGAAAAGAAGGTGGCTGAAATGAAAGCCACACAAGCAAAGAAGCCAGCCACCTTGCCTACACAGCAAGTAATGAACAAAAGAAAACAAGCTGTGATTAGACCCAAGAAGAGGCAGTTTCAAGGTCACTGTCTTTATTGTGGAGTTTGGGGTCATAAGGCAAGTAACTGCTGGTGGAGAAGGCCAGTATATGTCTCCAACTTGAGAAGATACGATGCTGCATACAGGGGGAGACAATACAAAATTCAGAGGAGAACACCTATTGTGAGTTCTTGCACATACTGTAAAAAGCAAGGACACACTAACAAGGAGTGTTGGTGGAAGCCCAAACCAGCGGTTTCAAAGAATAAGTTTGCTGTATTGGTAGATTTGGAACAGTGTGAAAGGTGCGGGCAGGATGGCCATAATGCCAAGAGATGCATGACACTTCTCCTTGAGCAAGAGAAGGCACTCAATGCATAGTGAAAACAAGCGGTGTAGTCAAAGTTGAGAAAAAGGAGAAAGCTATCTTTCAGCCAATTCAAAAAAGGAATATAAAGCTAAAAGGGAGGTGGCTAATATAGCTGAAATTGCACTCAAAGTTGACTACAAGGATAAGCAGTGGATCCTTGACAGTGGATGCACTTCACACATGACGGGAGACAAGAGTAAATTGTCAAAGCTAAACAAGTCAAGAGAAGGCAGAGTCAAGTTTGGCAATGATGATTCACTCAACATCAGTGGTAAAGGGTCAGTAAATATTGGAAAAGGAAAGCTAAAAGATGTTCTGCATGTTGAAGGACTCAGATATAATCTAGCATCTGTCAGCCAACTATGCAATGAAGACCATAAAGTGATATTCACAAAAACAGGTTGCCAAGTAAAGAGTAAAGAAGGCAATACTATTGCAGCTGGGAAAAGAACAGCTGGAAATTTATATGTAATTGATGAGGACAAGACAAAACAACTGTTTACTTACAAAAGAAGAAGAAAATCAACTCTGGCATCGGAGGCTGGGACACTTAACACAGAAGAACATGAGGAAGTTGACCATTACTCATGCAATCAGAGACATTCTAGACCTTAAGAGAGAGAGGGAGTATGTCTGCTCAGCATGCTCTAAAGGAAAACAGGTCAGAAAGCAGTATAAGACCAAAGAGGTCAGTTCTGAAGCAGTGCTTGACATTGTGCATACTGATTTGTGTGGGCCGATGAGAACAAAAGGGTTGAATGGTGAGAGGTACTTCATCTTGTTTGTTGATGATTATTCCAGAAGGACCTGCATCATGCACCTCACACATAAGTCAGAAGTTTTGAAATGCTTCAAGAGATACAAAAGATTGGCTGAAAATGAGAGTGGAAAGAAGATCAAAGTATTTAGGTTAGATGAAGGCATCTTTGTGGGATACTCAGCAAAGACAAAAGGTTACAGAGTTTTTCTGCATAAACTAGGAAAAGTGGTCACTTCCAGTGATGTGAGAATAGATGAAAACTGGAAAACAATGCATAATGGAGAAGCTGAGGATAGTGAAGAAGATGACTTCATGATAGATGAAGAATCTGACCAATATGAAGAAGTGGGAAAAGAAGTAAGTTCAGACTCAGAGAAGAGTGAGTCTGAAGATGAAGAAAGAGATCCTCTTGCAACTAAGACAGTGCAAGAAAGAAAGCTAAAGAAAACATGGACCAGTGCTCATCAAGAAAATCAGATCATAGGTGACCCATCAGTAGGAGTTACAACAAGAAGAAGAATTGTGGGAGCTACTACTTTACTCTCACAAGTTGAACCTAAATCTGTTGAAGAGGATACACAAGATCTAACTAAATCTCTGTCCATAGAGCTGTTTGAAAAGCACAGAATGAGTCTGTCTATGCGAATGCCTCCTCAAGCCTAAAAATCAGGTGAATCCTCCATCTCTACTTTGCGAGTTTTTCAGATTTGTAATTGGTTGGCAAAGGGGGAGAGAAGCAACAGTGCAGGGGGAGCTGCTAAGGAAAGGGGAGTGCATATTTAGGGGGAGTTGTAATTCATCTGCTTCTGGATTATTACTTTAAGAAGATTATGAAGGACTACTGCATAATGGTTTTTGTTATGTGTTGCCAACAATTACAAAGGGGGAGATTGTTGTTCCCACAGCCTTGTATGGGTTGTAATTGTTGTCAACTAGGGTTAAGTGTGCAAGAAAGTAAAGCCACATGGAAGGGCAAGAAAGTAAAGCCACATGGAAGGGCAAGAAAGTAAATCTGCCGTGTAAGGGCAAGAACGTAAATCCGCCATGTAAGCCCTATTAGGGTTTCGTGGAAGAGAGTATATAAAGGCCTTAGAAGACAAAACTAGGGTAGAGGGCCAACACAATTGAAAAAACAGCAACCCTACAGCAACTGGCCAAAAGGAAGAGAGAGCAGAACGGCAAGAGATCAGAAACGACACCACTGGGAGAGCAAACCAGAAACTTCACCACCGGGAGAGCAAACCAGAACGTGCAACCTCCTGCAAGCAAACCAGAAACGCCTCCTGCAAGCAAACCAGAAACACATCCTGCAGGCAAACCAGAAACGCCTCCTGCAAGGAAACCAGAAACACGTCCTGCAAGCAAACCAGAAACGCACAACCAGCAAGAGGAGAAATAAGAAACAGACCACCCGGAAGAGAAGACAGTAGACCTGGTATCCGTGAGACCACCAGGAAGAGAAGACAGCAGACCAGAAGCGTGAGGCAGGCCGAAAGACGTGAACCAGAAAACCCAGTAGCGTGAGGCAGGCCAAGAGACGTGAAAGGGCAGACCAGAAGCATGGGTGTATGTCAGGAGACGGCATGAGACCAGAACGTGCAACGGCGTGACAGACCAGAAGCGTGAGGACAGGCCATGAAACAGTAAGACCGTGAAATAGGAGACGGGTGAGACCGTGAGACGGTGAAAGCAGGAGCTGTGTGAGACAACCTAGAGAAGGAATTCAGCGAAGCATCGGAAAGAACTCAACGTATTTCCAGATTTCTTCAAGAGAGGTTTGAGACCGTTGCAGTGAACTTCTAAGCGGCAGTGGAGCACCCTTTCAATTCAACGGAGGCAAGACAATCTAGAAGAAAGGTAGACACAGTAAGTGACACTCTTTGTATTGTACTTGCTTAGTAATTGCAATAGTGAAAGGAGCAAAAGATTAAGACATCAATTGTAACTGGAATTCTCAAGTATAGTGGATAGTCTCGATAAGGGAGAGTCCCTACCACCGTGGATGTACGTCACGTTGACGGAACCACGTAAATCTCATGTGTCCTTAATTTGCTTTACGTTCTATTTTTTGAATTGAGTTGTAAATGCAACTAAAGTATCAGCCAACCCATAACCTAACGAAGACCTAAACAAGAACATCTGAATTGTCTATTTGGCAAGGTGTCTGAAAGGTGACTTTGGGGACTATTGTGATTAGTAGGTAGCAATAGATCTACCTTAGTCGAATATGAGAAAGAGTTCGCTTTTAAGAAGAGATTGAAGTTGTTCACTTTCCTGCGAATTGCGAATTGTGGTGATACTGATTCACCCCCCCTCTCAGTATCACAAACTAGTAGATCCTAGGGTGAAGTTGGGAACTTCATACGACATTAACAATAAATTTAAAAATCAAAATATTTCAATTTTGCAATTTTTAGAATTTTAAAATCTGCTAGGGATAAATGAATTGTCAATATTCTGTTGAATTTAAATTTTGTAATTTTTTGAATTGTCTTGTTTGCCTTAACGCAATTTGAAATTATTTATATAATCTTCAGGCAAATTACTGAAGAAAAAGCAAAAACAATTGACTGTAATAAGAAGGTTCTGCACTCCTATCTTCCATCTAGGGATATATGCGTAACACAACATTGAATCTTGGGATTGCAAGTTATAATATTCATCCAATAAATTGTATTTTATGCAATTAGGTCCATTACTTGTATTTTTGTTCAATTAACATATTCAAATATTATATTTTTCACATATTATATTTTTCTCACCAATTAAGTCAAACGACATTAACAATAAATTTAAAAATCAAAATATTTAAATTTTGCAATTTTTAGAATTTTAAATTCTACTAGGGATAAATAAATTGTCAATACTCTGTTAAATTTAAATTTTGCAATATTTTGAATTGTCTCCTTTGCCTCAACGCTATTTGAAATGATTTATATAATCTTTAAGCAAATTACTTAAGAAAAAGCAAAGGCAATGGACTGTAATAAGAAGGTTCTGCACTCCCATCTTGGGATATATACTTTTCATCCACTAAAGTGTATTTTAAGCAATTGAGTCCATTACTTGTATTTTTGTTCAATTAACATATTGAAATATTGTATTTTTCTCACTAATGAAATTAAACGATATTAACAATAAATTTAAAAATCAAAATATTGCATTTTTAAAATTTTTAGAATTTTAAAATATGCTAGGGATAAATGAATTGTCAATACTCTGTTGAATTTAAATTTTGCAATTTTTTGAATTGTCTCATTTGCCTCAACGCAATTTGAAATGATTTATATAATCTTCTGGCAAATTACTTATCAAAAAGTTAGAGCAATGGACTGTAATCAGAAGGTTCTGCACTCCCATTTAGAGATATATGCTTAAGACAACATTAAAAAGGTTTTGCACTAGGATATATGCTTAACACAATTTTGAAACTTGAGATTGCTATTAATAATATTCATCCACTAACGTGTATTTTATGCAATTGAGTCCATTATTTGTATTTTTGTTCAATTAATGTATTCAAATATTATATTTTTCTCACCAATCAAATCAAATGACATTAACAATAAATTTAAAAATCAAAATATTACATTTTTGCAATGTTAAAAATTTTAAAATTTGCTAAGGATAAATGAATTGTCTATACTCTGTTGAATTTAAATTTTGCAATTTTCTAAATTGTCTCCTTTACCTCAACGCAATTTGAAATGATTTATATAATATTCAGGCAAATTACTTAAGAAAAAGCAAAAGCAATGGACTGTAATAAGAAGTTTCTGCACTTTCATCTACGGATATATGGTTAACACAACATTGAAACGTGGGATTGCTATTTATAATATTCATCCACTACACAACCTTGAAACTTGAGATTGCTTTTTATAATATTCATCCAATTGAGTCTACTACTTGTACTTTTGTTCAATTAACATATTCAAATATTATATTTTTCACATATTATATTTTTCCCACCAATTAAATCAAACGACATTAACAAAAATTTAAAAATCAAAATATTTCAAATTTGCAATTTTTAGAATTTTTAAATCTACTAGGGATAAATGAACTGTTAACACTCTATTGAATTTAAATTTTGCAATTTTTTCAATTGTCTCCTTTGCCTCAACACAAATTGAAATGATTCATATAATCTTGTGGTAAATTACTTAAGAAAAAGCCAAAGCAATGGACTATAATCAGAAGGTTCTGCACTCCTATCTAGGGATATATGCTTAACACAACATTGAAACTTGGGATTGCTATTTATACTTTTCATCCACTAAAGTGTATTTTATGCAATTGAGTCCATTACTTGTATTTTTGTTCAATTAACATATTCAAATATTGTATTTTCTCACCAATCAAATCAAACGACATTAACAATAAATTTAAAAATCAAAATATTGCATTTTTACAATTTTTAGAATTTTAAAATCTGCTAGGGATAAATAAATTGTCAATACTCTGTTGAATTTAAATTTTGCAATTTTTTGAATTGTCTCATTTGCGTCAACGCATTTTGAAATGACTTATATAATCTTCTGGCAAATTACGTGAGAAAAAGTCAAAGCAATGGACTATCATTAGAAGGTTCTGCACTTCCATCCAGGGATATATGCTTAACACAACATTAAAACTTGGAATTACTATTTGTAATATTCATCCACTAAAGTGTATTTTATGCAATTGAGTCCATTACTCGTATTTTTGTTCAATTAAGATATTCAAATAATATATTTTTC
The DNA here is from genome assembly GCA_020883675.1 of Bruguiera gymnorhiza. Lineage (NCBI taxonomy): Eukaryota > Viridiplantae > Streptophyta > Magnoliopsida > Malpighiales > Rhizophoraceae > Bruguiera > Bruguiera gymnorhiza. Next base: position 65,633 of record JAIRCJ010000520.1, read on the forward strand.
TCACCAATCAAATCAAATGACATTAACAATAAATTTAAAAATCAAAATATTCCATTTTTGAAATTTTTAGAATTTTAAAATTTGCTAGGAATAAATGAATTGCCCATACTTTGTTGAATTTAAATCTTGCAATTTTCTGAATTGTCTCCTTTGCCTCAATGCAATTTGAAATGATTTATATAATATTTAGGCAAATTACTTAAGAAAAAGCAAAAGCAATGAACTGTAATAAGAAAGTTCTGCACTCTCATCTATGGATATATGCTTAACACAACATTGAAACGTGCGATTGCTATTTATAATATTCATCCACTAAAGTGTATTTTATGCAATTGAGTCCATTACTTGTATTTTTGTTCAATTAACATATTCAAATATTATATTTTTCACATATTATATTTTTCTCACCAATTAAATCAAACGACATTAACAATAAATTTAAAAATCAAAATATTTCAATTTTGCAATTTTTAGAATTTTAAAATCTGCTAGGGATAAATGAATTGTCAATACTCTGTTGAATTTAAATTTTGCAATTTTCTGAATTGTCTCCTTTGCCTCAACGCAATTTGAAATGATTTATATAATCTTCAGGCAAATTACTTAAGAAAAAGCAAAAGCAATGGACTGTAATAAGAAGGTTCTGCACTCCCATCTAGGGATATATGCTTAACACAACATTGAAACTTGGGATTGCTATTTATAATATTCATCCACTAAAGTGTATTTTATGCAATTGAGTCCATTACTTGTATTTTTGTTCAATTAACATATTCAAATATTATATTTTTCACATATTATATTTTTCTCACCAATTAAATCAAACGACATTAACAATAAATTTAAAAATCAAAATATTTCAATTTTGCAATTTTTAGAATTTTAAAATCTGCTAGGGATAAATGAATTGTCAATACTCTGTTGAATTTAAATTTTGCAATTTTCTGAATTGTCTCCTTTGCCTCAACGCAATTTGAAATGATTTATATAATCTTCAGGCAAATTACTTAAGAAAAAGCAAAAGCAATGGACTGTAATAAGAAGGTTCTGCACTCCCATCTAGGGATATATGCTTAACACAACATTGAAACTTGGGATTGCTATTTATAATATTCATCCACTAAAGTGTATTTTATGCAATTGAGTCCATTACTTGTATTTTTGTTCAATTAACATATTCAAATATTATATTTTTCACATATTATATTTTTCTCACCAATTAAATCAAACGACATTAACAATAAATTTAAAAATCAAAATATTTCAATTTTGCAATTTTTAGAATTTTAAAATCTGCTAGGGATAAATGAATTGTCAATACTCTGTTGAATTTAAATTTTGCAATTTTCTGAATTGTCTCCTTTGCCTCAACGCAATTTGAAATGATTTATATAATCTTCAGGCAAATTACTTAAGAAAAAGCAAAAGCAATGGACTGTAATAAGAAGGTTCTGCACTCCCATCTAGGGATATATGCTTAACACAACATTGAAACTTGGGATTGCTATTTATAATATTCATCCACTAAAGTGTATTTTATGCAATTAAGTCTATTACTTGTATTTTTGTTCAATTAAAATATTCAAATATTATATTTTTCTCACCAAATCAAATCAAAACGACATTAACAATAAATTAAAAATCAAAATATTGCATTTTTGCAATTTTTAGAATTTTAAAATCTGCTAGGGATAAATGAATTGTTAATACTCTGTTGACTTTAAATTTTGCAATATTTTGAATTGTCTCCTTTGCCTCATGCAATTTGAAATGATTTACATAATCTTCTGGCAAATTGCTTAAGAAAAAGCAAAACTAATCGAGCTGTAATAAGAAGGTCCTGCACCCCCATCTAAGGATATATGGTTGGAATTGCTATTTATAATATTTATCCACTAAGAGTATTTTATGCAATTAAGTCTATTACTTGTATTTTTGTTCAATTAACATATTCAAATATTATATATTTTTCTCTCCAATCAAATCAAACCACATTAACAATTAATTGAAAAATCAAAATATTGCATTTATGCAATTTTTAGAATTTACATCTGCTAGGGATAACTGAATTGTCAATACTCTGTTGATTTTGAATTTTGCAATTTTTTGAATTGTCTCCTTTCCCTCAACGCAATTTCAAATGATTTATATAATCTTCAGGCCAATTACTTAAGAAAAAGCAAAAGCAACGGATTGTAATAAAAGGTTCTGCACTCTCATCTTGGGATATATGCTTAATACAACATTGAAACTTGAGATTTCTATTTATAATATTCAATCCACTAACGTGTATTTTCTGCAATTGAGTCCATTACTTGTATTTTTGTTCATTAACTTGTTAAGATATTGTATTTTCTCACCAATCAATCTAACGACATTACAACAAATTTAAAAATCTGTTAGGGATAAATGAATGGTGAATACTCTGTTGAGTTTAAATTTTGTAATTTTCTGAATTATCTCCCTTTACCTCAACGCAATTGTGAATGATTTAGATAATCTTCAGGCAAATTACTTAAGAAAAAGCAAAAACAATCGACTGTAATAAGAAGGTACTACACCCTCATTCAGGGATATATGCTTCATACAACATTGATGCTTAGAATTGCAATTTATAATATTTATCCACTAAAGAGTATTTTATGCAATTAAGTCTATTACTTGTATTTTTGTTCAATTAAAATATTCAAATATTATATTTTTCTGACACATCAAATCAAAAGACATAAACAATAAATTTAAAAATCAAAATATTGCATTTTTGCAATTTTTAGAATTTTAAAATCTGCTAGGGATAAATGAATTGTCAATACTCTCTTGACTTTAAATTTTGCAATATTCTGAATTGTCTCCTTTGCCTCATTGCAATTTGAAATGATTTACATAATCTTCTAGCAAATTGCTTAAGAAAAGCAAAACTAATCAGCTGTAATAAGAAGGTCCTGCACCCCCATCTAAGGATATATGGTTGGAATTGTATTTATAATATTTATCCACTAAAGAGTATTTTATGCAATTAAGTTTATTACTTGTATTTTTGTTCAATTAACATATTCAAATATTATATCTTTTCTCTCTAATCAAATCAAACCACATTAACAATTAATTGAAAAATCAAAATATTGCATTTTTGCAATTTTTAGAAATTTTACAATCTGCTAGGGATAACTGAATTGTCAATACTCTGTTGATTTTGAATTTTTGCAATTTTTTGAATTGTCTCCTTTCCCTCAACGCAATTTTCAAATGATTTATATAATCTTCAGGCCAATTACTTAAGAAAAAGCAAAAGCAACGATTGTAATAAAAAGGTTCTGGCACTCTCATCTTGGGATATATGCTTAACACAACATTGAAAACTTGAGATTTCTATTTATAATATTCATCCACTAACGTGTATTTTCTGCAATTGAGTCCATTACTTGTATTTTGTTCAATTAACTTGTTAAGATATTGTATTTTTCTCACCAATCAAATCTAACGACATTAACAACAAATTTAAAAATCTGTTAGGGATAAATGAATTGTCAATACTCTGTTGAGTTTAAATTTTGTAATTTTCTGAATTATCTCCTTTACCTCAACGCAATGTGAAATGATTAGATAATCTTCAGGCAAATTACTTAAGAAAAGCAAAAACAATCGACTGTAATAAGAAGGTACTACACCCTCATTAAGGGATATATGCTTCATACAACATTGATGCTTAGAATTGGCAATTTATAATATTTATCCTCTAAAGAGTATTTTATGCAATTAAGTCTATTACTTGTATTTTGTTCAATTAAAATATTCAAATATTATATTTTTCTGGACACATCAAATCAAAAGACATAAACAATAAATTTAAAAATCAAAATATTGCATTTTGCAATTTTTAGAATTTTAAAATCTGCTAGGGATAAATGAATTGTCAATACTCTCTTGACTTTAAATTTTGCAATATTCTGAATTGTCTCCTTTGCCTCATTGCAATTTGAAATGATTTACATAATCTTCTGGCAAATTGCTTAAGAAAAAGCAAAACTAATCAGCTGTAATAAGAAGGTCCTGCACCCCCATCTAAGGATATATGGTTGGAATTGCTATTTATAATATTTATCCACTAAAGAGTATTTTATGCAATTAAGTTTATTACTTGTATTTTTGTTCAATTAACATATTCAAATATTATATCTTTCTCTCTAATCAAATCAAACCACATTAACAATTAATTGAAAAATCAAAATATTGCATTTTTGCAATTTTTAGAATTTTACAATCTGCTAGGGATAACTGAATTGTCAATACTCTGTTGATTTTGAATTTTGCAATTTTTTGAATTGTCTCCTTTCCCTCAACGCAATTTCAAATGATTTATATAATCTTCAGGCCAATTACTTAAGAAAAAGCAAAAGCAACGGATTGTAATAAAAAGGTTCTGCACTCTCATCTTGGGATATATGCTTAACACAACATTGAAACTTGAGATTTCTATTTATAATATTCATCCACTAACGTGTATTTTCTGCAATTGAGTCCATTACTTGTATTTTTGTTCAATTAACTTGTTAAGATATTGTATTTTTCTCACCAATCAAATCTAACGACATTAACAACAAATTTAAAATCTGTTAGGGATAAATGAATTGTGAATACTCTGTTGAGTTTAAATTTTGTAATTTTCTGAATTATCTCCTTTACCTCAACGCAATGTGAAATGATTTAGATAATCTTCAGGCAAATTACTTAAGAAAAAGCAAAAACAATCGACTGTAATAAGAAGGTACTACACCCTCATTCAGGGATATATGCTTCATACAACATTGATGCTTAGAATTGCAATTTATAATATTTATCCACTAAAGAGTATTTTATGCAATTAAGTCTATTACTTGTATTTTTGTTCAATTAAAATATTCAAATATTATATTTTTCTGACACATCAAATCAAAAGACATAAACAATAAATTTAAAAATCAAAATATTGCATTTTTGCAATTTTTAGAATTTTAAAATCTGCTAGGGATAAATGAATTGTCAATACTCTCTTGACTTTAAATTTTGCAATATTCTGAATTGTCTCCTTTGCCTCAATGCAATTTGAAATGATTTACATAATCTTCTGGCAAATTGCTTAAGAAAAAGCAAAACTAATCAGCTGTAATAAGAAGGTCCTGCACCCCCATCTAAGGATATATGGTTGGAATTGCTATTTATAATATTTATCCACTAAAGAGTATTTTATGCAATTAAGTTTATTACTTGTATTTTTGTTCAATTAACATATTCAAATATTATATCTTTCTCTCTAATCAAATCAAACCACATTAACAATTAATTGAAAAATCAAAATATTGCATTTTGCAATTTTTAGAATTTTACAATCTGCTAGGGATAACTGAATTGTCAATACTCTGTTGATTTTGAATTTTGCAATTTTTTGAATTGTCTCCTTTCCCTCAACGCAATTTCAAATGATTTATATAATCTTCAGGCCAATTACTTAAGAAAAAGCAAAAGCAACGGATTGTAATAAAAAGGTTCTGCACTCTCATCTTGGGATATATGCTTAACACAACATTGAAACTTGAGATTTCTATTTATAATATTCATCCACTAACGTGTATTTTCTGCAATTGAGTCCATTACTTGTATTTTTGTTCAATTAACTTGTTAAGATATTGTATTTTTCTCACCAATCAAATCTAACGACATTAACAACAAATTTAAAATCTGTTAGGGATAAATGAATTGTCAATACTCTGTTGAGTTTAAATTTTGTAATTTTCTGAATTATCTCCTTTACCTCAACGCAATGTGAAATGATTTAGATAATCTTCAGGCAAATTACTTAAGAAAAAGCAAAAACAATCGACTGTAATAAGAAGGTACTACACCCTCATTCAGGGATATATGCTTCATACAACATTGATGCTTAGAATTGCAATTTATAATATTTATCCACTAAAGAGTATTTTATGCAATTAAGTCTATTACTTGTATTTTTGTTCAATTAAAATATTCAAATATTATATTTTTCTGACACATCAAATCAAAAGACATAAACAATAAATTTAAAAATCAAAATATTGCATTTTTGCAATTTTTAGAATTTTAAAATCTGCTAGGGATAAATGAATTGTCAATACTCTCTTGACTTTAAATTTTGCAATATTCTGAATTGTCTCCTTTGCCTCATTGCAATTTGAAATGATTTACATAATCTTCTGGCAAATTGCTTAAGAAAAAGCAAAACTAATCAGCTGTAATAAGAAGGTCCTGCACCCCCATCTAAGGATATATGGTTGGAATTGGTATTTATAATATTTATCCACTAAAGAGTATTTTATGCAATTAAGTTTATTACTTGTATTTTGTTCAATTAACATATTCAAATATTATATCTTTCTCTCTAATCAAATCAAACCACATTAACAATTAATTGAAAAATCAAAATATTGCATTTTTGCAATTTTTAGAATTTTACAATCTGCTAGGGATAACTGAATTGTCAATACTCTGTTGATTTTGAATTTTGCAATTTTTTGAATTGTCTCCTTTCCCTCAACGCAATTTCAAATGATTTATATAATCTTCAGGCCAATTACTTAAGAAAAAGCAAAAGCAACGGATTGTAATAAAAAGGTTCTGCACTCTCATCTTGGGATATATGCTTAACACAACATTGAAACTTGAGATTTCTATTTATAATATTCATCCACTAACGTGTATTTTCTGCAATTGAGTCCATTACTTGTATTTTTGTTCAATTAACTTGTTAAGATATTGTATTTTTCTCACCAATCAAATCTAACGACATTAACAACAAATTTAAAATCTGTTAGGGATAAATGAATTGTCAATACTCTGTTGAGTTTAAATTTTGTAATTTTCTGAATTATCTCCTTTACCTCAACGCAATGTGAAATGATTTAGATAATCTTCAGGCAAATTACTTAAGAAAAAGCAAAAACAATCGACTGTAATAAGAAGGTACTACACCCTCATTAAGGGATATATGCTTCATACAACATTGATGCTTAGAATTGCAATTTATAATATTTATCCACTAAAGAGTATTTTATGCAATTAAGTCTATTACTTGTATTTTTGTTCAATTAAAATATTCAAATATTATATTTTTCTGACACATCAAATCAAAAGACATAAACAATAAATTTAAAAATCAAAATATTGCATTTTTGCAATTTTTAGAATTTTAAAATCTGCTAGGGATAAATGAATTGTCAATACTCTCTTGACTTTAAATTTTGCAATATTCTGAATTGTCTCCTTTGCCTCATTGCAATTTGAAATGATTTACATAATCTTCTGGCAAATTGCTTAAGAAAAAGCAAAACTAATCAGCTGTAATAAGAAGGTCCTGCACCCCCATCTAAGGATATATGGTTGGAATTGGTATTTATAATATTTATCCACTAAAGAGTATTTTATGCAATTAAGTTTATTACTTGTATTTTTGTTCAATTAACATATTCAAATATTATATCTTTCTCTCTAATCAAATCAAACCACATTAACAATTAATTGAAAAATCAAAATATTGCATTTTTGCAATTTTTAGAATTTTACAATCTGCTAGGGATAACTGAATTGTCAATACTCTGTTGATTTTGAATTTTGCAATTTTTTGAATTGTCTCCTTTCCCTCAACGCAATTTCAAATGATTTATATAATCTTCAGGCCAATTACTTAAGAAAAAGCAAAAGCAACGGATTGTAATAAAAAGGTTCTGCACTCTCATCTTGGGATATATGCTTAACACAACATTGAAACTTGAGATTTCTATTTATAATATTCATCCACTAACGTGTATTTTCTGCAATTGAGTCCATTACTTGTATTTTTGTTCAATTAACTTGTTAAGATATTGTATTTTTCTCACCAATCAAATCTAACGACATTAACAACAAATTTAAAATCTGTTAGGGATAAATGAATTGTCAATACTCTGTTGAGTTTAAATTTTGTAATTTTCTGAATTATCTCCTTTACCTCAACGCAATGTGAAATGATTTAGATAATCTTCAGGCAAATTACTTAAGAAAAAGCAAAAACAATCGACTGTAATAAGAAGGTACTACACCCTCATTCAGGGATATATGCTTCATACAACATTGATGCTTAGAATTGCAATTTATAATATTTATCCACTAAAGAGTATTTTATGCAATTAAGTCTATTACTTGTATTTTTGTTCAATTAAAATATTCAAATATTATATTTTTCTGACACATCAAATCAAAAGACATAAACAATAAATTTAAAAATCAAAATATTGCATTTTTGCAATTTTTAGAATTTTAAAATCTGCTAGGGATAAATGAATTGTCAATACTCTCTTGACTTTAAATTTTGCAATATTCTGAATTGTCTCCTTTGCCTCAATGCAATTTGAAATGATTTACATAATCTTCTGGCAAATTGCTTAAGAAAAAGCAAAACTAATCAGCTGTAATAAGAAGGTCCTGCACCCCCATCTAAGGATATATGGTTGGAATTGCTATTTATAATATTTATCCACTAAAGAGTATTTTATGCAATTAAGTTTATTACTTGTATTTTTGTTCAATTAACATATTCAAATATTATATCTTTCTCTCTAATCAAATCAAACCACATTAACAATTAATTGAAAAATCAAAATATTGCATTTTTGCAATTTTTAGAATTTTACAATCTGCTAGGGATAACTGAATTGTCAATACTCTGTTGATTTTGAATTTTGCAATTTTTTGAATTGTCTCCTTTCCCTCAACGCAATTTCAAATGATTTATATAATCTTCAGGCCAATTACTTAAGAAAAAGCAAAAGCAACGGATTGTAATAAAAAGGTTCTGCACTCTCATCTTGGGATATATGCTTAACACAACATTGAAACTTGAGATTTCTATTTATAATATTCATCCACTAACGTGTATTTTCTGCAATTGAGTCCATTACTTGTATTTTTGTTCAATTAACTTGTTAAGATATTGTATTTTTCTCACCAATCAAATCTAACGACATTAACAACAAATTTAAAATCTGTTAGGGATAAATGAATTGTCAATACTCTGTTGAGTTTAAATTTTGTAATTTTCTGAATTATCTCCTTTACCTCAACGCAATGTGAAATGATTTAGATAATCTTCAGGCAAATTACTTAAGAAAAAGCAAAAACAATCGACTGTAATAAGAAGGTACTACACCCTCATTCAGGGATATATGCTTCATACAACATTGATGCTTAGAATTGCAATTTATAATATTTATCCACTAAAGAGTATTTTATGCAATTAAGTCTATTACTTGTATTTTTGTTCAATTAAAATATTCAAATATTATATTTTTCTGACACATCAAATCAAAAGACATAAACAATAAATTTAAAAATCAAAATATTGCATTTTTGCAATTTTTAGAATTTTAAAATCTGCTAGGGATAAATGAATTGTCAATACTCTCTTGACTTTAAATTTTGCAATATTCTGAATTGTCTCCTTTGCCTCAATGCAATTTGAAATGATTTACATAATCTTCTGGCAAATTGCTTAAGAAAAAGCAAAACTAATCAGCTGTAATAAGAAGGTCCTGCACCCCCATCTAAGGATATATGGTTGGAATTGGTATTTATAATATTTATCCACTAAAGAGTATTTTATGCAATTAAGTTTATTACTTGTATTTTTGTTCAATTAACATATTCAAATATTATATCTTTCTCTCTAATCAAATCAAACCACATTAACAATTAATTGAAAAATCAAAATATTGCATTTTTGCAATTTTTAGAATTTTACAATCTGCTAGGGATAACTGAATTGTCAATACTCTGTTGATTTTGAATTTTGCAATTTTTTGAATTGTCTCCTTTCCCTCAACGCAATTTCAAATGATTTATATAATCTTCAGGCCAATTACTTAAGAAAAAGCAAAAGCAACGGATTGTAATAAAAAGGTTCTGCACTCTCATCTTGGGATATATGCTTAACACAACATTGAAACTTGAGATTTCTATTTATAATATTCATCCACTAACGTGTATTTTCTGCAATTGAGTCCATTACTTGTATTTTTGTTCAATTAACTTGTTAAGATATTGTATTTTTCTCACCAATCAAATCTAACGACATTAACAACAAATTTAAAATCTGTTAGGGATAAATGAATTGTCAATACTCTGTTGAGTTTAAATTTTGTAATTTTCTGAATTATCTCCTTTACCTCAACGCAATGTGAAATGATTTAGATAATCTTCAGGCAAATTACTTAAGAAAAAGCAAAAACAATCGACTGTAATAAGAAGGTACTACACCCTCATTAAGGGATATATGCTTCATACAACATTGATGCTTAGAATTGCAATTTATAATATTTATCCACTAAAGAGTATTTTATGCAATTAAGTCTATTACTTGTATTTTTGTTCAATTAAAATATTCAAATATTATATTTTTCTGACACATCAAATCAAAAGACATAAACAATAAATTTAAAAATCAAAATATTGCATTTTTGCAATTTTTAGAATTTTAAAATCTGCTAGGGATAAATGAATTGTCAATACTCTCTTGACTTTAAATTTTGCAATATTCTGAATTGTCTCCTTTGCCTCAATGCAATTTGAAATGATTTACATAATCTTCTGGCAAATTGCTTAAGAAAAAGCAAAACTAATCAGCTGTAATAAGAAGGTCCTGCACCCCCATCTAAGGATATATGGTTGGAATTGGTATTTATAATATTTATCCACTAAAGAGTATTTTATGCAATTAAGTTTATTACTTGTATTTTTGTTCAATTAACATATTCAAATATTATATCTTTCTCTCTAATCAAATCAAACCACATTAACAATTAATTGAAAAATCAAAATATTGCATTTTTGCAATTTTTAGAATTTTACAATCTGCTAGGGATAACTGAATTGTCAATACTCTGTTGATTTTGAATTTTGCAATTTTTTGAATTGTCTCCTTTCCCTCAACGCAATTTCAAATGATTTATATAATCTTCAGGCCAATTACTTAAGAAAAAGCAAAAGCAACGGATTGTAATAAAAAGGTTCTGCACTCTCATCTTGGGATATATGCTTAACACAACATTGAAACTTGAGATTTCTATTTATAATATTCATCCACTAACGTGTATTTTCTGCAATTGAGTCCATTACTTGTATTTTTGTTCAATTAACTTGTTAAGATATTGTATTTTTCTCACCAATCAAATCTAACGACATTAACAACAAATTTAAAATCTGTTAGGGATAAATGAATTGTCAATACTCTGTTGAGTTTAAATTTTGTAATTTTCTGAATTATCTCCTTTACCTCAACGCAATGTGAAATGATTTAGATAATCTTCAGGCAAATTACTTAAGAAAAAGCAAAAACAATCGACTGTAATAAGAAGGTACTACACCCTCATTAAGGGATATATGCTTCATACAACATTGATGCTTAGAATTGCAATTTATAATATTTATCCACTAAAGAGTATTTTATGCAATTAAGTCTATTACTTGTATTTTTGTTCAATTAAAATATTCAAATATTATATTTTTCTCACAAATCAAATCAAAAGACATAAACAATAAATTGAAAAATCAAAATATTGCATTTTTGCAATTTTTAGAATTTTAAAATTTGCTAGGGATAAATGAATTGTCAATACTCTCTTGACTTTAAATTTTGCAATATTCTGAATTGTCTCTTTGCCTCAATGCAATTTGAAATGATTTACATAATCTTCTGGCAAATTGCTTAAGAAAAGGCAAAACTAATCAGCTGTAATAAGAAGGTCCTGCACCCCCATCTAAGGATATATGGTTGGAATTGGTATTTATAATATTTATCCACTAAAGAGTATTTTATGCAATTAAGTTTATTACTTGTATTTTTGTTCAATTAACATATTCAAATATTATATCTTTCTCTCTAATCAAATCAAACCACATTAACAATTAATTGAAAAATCAAAATATTGCATTTTTGCAATTTTTAGAATTTTACAATCTGCTAGGGATAACTGAATTGTCAATACTCTGTTGATTTTGAATTTTGCAATTTTTTGAATTGTCTCCTTTCCCTCAACGCAATTTCAAATGATTTATATAATCTTCAGGCCAATTACTTAAGAAAAAGCAAAAGCAACGGATTGTAATAAAAAGGTTCTGCACTCTCATCTTGGGATATATGCTTAACACAACATTGAAACTTGAGATTTCTATTTATAATATTCATCCACTAACGTGTATTTTCTGCAATTGAGTCCATTACTTGTATTTTTGTTCAATTAACTTGTTAAGATATTGTATTTTTCTCACCAATCAAATCTAACGACATTAACAACAAATTTAAAATCTGTTAGGGATAAATGAATTGTCAATACTCTGTTGAGTTTAAATTTTGTAATTTTCTGAATTATCTCCTTTACCTCAACGCAATGTGAAATGATTTAGATAATCTTCAGGCAAATTACTTAAGAAAAAGCAAAAACAATCGACTGTAATAAGAAGGTACTACACCCTCATTAAGGGATATATGCTTCATACAACATTGATGCTTAGAATTGCAATTTATAATATTTATCCACTAAAGAGTATTTTATGCAATTAAGTCTATTACTTGTATTTTTGTTCAATTAAAATATTCAAATATTATATTTTTCTGACACATCAAATCAAAAGACATAAACAATAAATTTAAAAATCAAAATATTGCATTTTTGCAATTTTTAGAATTTTAAAATCTGCTAGGGATAAATGAATTGTCAATACTCTCTTGACTTTAAATTTTGCAATATTCTGAATTGTCTCCTTTGCCTCAATGCAATTTGAAATGATTTACATAATCTTCTGGCAAATTGCTTAAGAAAAAGCAAAACTAATCAGCTGTAATAAGAAGGTCCTGCACCCCCATCTAAGGATATATGGTTGGAATTGGTATTTATAATATTTATCCACTAAAGAGTATTTTATGCAATTAAGTTTATTACTTGTATTTTTGTTCAATTAACATATTCAAATATTATATCTTTCTCTCTAATCAAATCAAACCACATTAACAATTAATTGAAAAATCAAAATATTGCATTTTTGCAATTTTTAGAATTTTACAATCTGCTAGGGATAACTGAATTGTCAATACTCTGTTGATTTTGAATTTTGCAATTTTTTGAATTGTCTCCTTTCCCTCAACGCAATTTCAAATGATTTATATAATCTTCAGGCCAATTACTTAAGAAAAAGCAAAAGCAACGGATTGTAATAAAAAGGTTCTGCACTCTCATCTTGGGATATATGCTTAACACAACATTGAAACTTGAGATTTCTATTTATAATATTCATCCACTAACGTGTATTTTCTGCAATTGAGTCCATTACTTGTATTTTTGTTCAATTAACTTGTTAAGATATTGTATTTTTCTCACCAATCAAATCTAACGACATTAACAACAAATTTAAAATCTGTTAGGGATAAATGAATTGTCAATACTCTGTTGAGTTTAAATTTTGTAATTTTCTGAATTATCTCCTTTACCTCAACGCAATGTGAAATGATTTAGATAATCTTCAGGCAAATTACTTAAGAAAAAGCAAAAACAATCGACTGTAATAAGAAGGTACTACACCCTCATTAAGGGATATATGCTTCATACAACATTGATGCTTAGAATTGCAATTTATAATATTTATCCACTAAAGAGTATTTTATGCAATTAAGTCTATTACTTGTATTTTTGTTCAATTAAAATATTCAAATATTATATTTTTCTCACAAATCAAATCAAAAGACATAAACAATAAATTGAAAAATCAAAATATTGCATTTTTGCAATTTTTAGAATTTTAAAATTTGCTAGGGATAAATGAATTGTCAATACTCTCTTGACTTTAAATTTTGCAATATTCTGAATTGTCTCTTTTGCCTCAATGCAATTTGAAATGATTTACATAATCTTCTGGCAAATTGCTTAAGAAAAGGCAAAACTAATCAGCTGTAATAAGAAGGTCCTGCACCCCCATCTAAGGATATATGGTTGGAATTGCTATTTATAATATTTATCCACTAAAGAGTATTTTATGCAATTAAGTTTATTACTTGTATTTTTGTTCAATTAACATATTCAAATATTATATCTTTCTCTCTAATCAAATCAAACCACATTAACAATTAATTGAAAAATCAAAATATTGCATTTTTGCAATTTTTAGAATTTTACAATCTGCTAGGGATAACTGAATTGTCAATACTCTGTTGATTTTGAATTTTGCAATTTTTTGAATTGTCTCCTTTCCCTCAACGCAATTTCAAATGATTTATATAATCTTCATGCCAATTACTTAAGAAAAAGCAAAAGCAACGGATTGTAATAAAAAGGTTCTGCACTCTCATCTTGGGATATATGCTTAACACAACATTGAAACTTGAGATTTCTATTTATAATATTCATCCACTAACGTGTATTTTCTGCAATTGAGTCCATTACTTGTATTTTTGTTCAATTAACTTGTTAAGATATTGTATTTTTCTCACCAATCAAATCTAACGACATTAACAACAAATTTAAAATCTGTTAGGGATAAATGAATTGTCAATACTCTGTTGAGTTTAAATTTTGTAATTTTCTGAATTATCTCCTTTACCTCAACGCAATGTGAAATGATTTAGATAATCTTCAGGCAAATTACTTAAGAAAAAGCAAAAACAATCGACTGTAATAAGAAGGTACTACACCCTCATTCAGGGATATATGCTTCATACAACATTGATGCTTAGAATTGCTATTTATAATATTTATCCACTAAAGAGTATTTTATGCAATTAAGTCTATTACTTGTATTTTTGTTCAATTAAAATATTCAAATATTATATTTTTCTGACACATCAAATCAAAAGACATAAACAATAAATTTAAAAATCAAAATATTGCATTTTTGCAATTTTTAGAATTTTAAAATCTGCTAGGGATAAATGAGTTGTCAATACTCTATGGACTTTGAATTTTGCAATATTCTAAATTGTCTCCTTTGCCTCAATGCAATTTGAAATGATTTACATAATCTTCTGGCAAATTGCTTAAGAAAAAGCAAAACTAATCAGCTGTAATAAGAAGGTCCTGCCACCCCCATCTAAGGATATATGGTTGGAATTGTATTTATAATATTTATCCACTAAAGAGTATTTTATGCCAATTAAGTTTATTACTTGTATTTTGTTCAATTAACATATTCAAATATTTATATTTTCTCTCTAATCAAATGCAAACCACCCATTAACAATTAGATTGAAAAATCAAAATATTGCATTTTTTGGGCAATTTTTAGAATTTACAATCCTGTAGGGAATAACTGAGATTGTCAATATCTTGTGATTTTGAATTTTCAATTTTTTTGGAATTGCTCTCCTGTTCCCTAACGCAACTTTCAAAATGATTTAATAATCTCAGGCCAATTACTGTAAGAAAAAAGCAAAAGCAACGGACCTGTAATTAGAAAAGGTTCTGGCACTCTCTATCTTGGGATATATGCTTAACACAACATTTGAAACTTGAGATTTCTATTTATAATATTCATCCACTAACGTGTATTTTCTGCAATTGAGTCCATTACTTGTATTTTTGTTCAATTAACTTGTTAAGATATTGTATTTTTCTCACCAATCAAATCTAACGACATTAACAACAAATTTAAATCTGTTAGGGATAAATGAATTTGTCAATACTCTGTTGAGTTTAAATTTTTCAATTTTCTTAATTGTCTCCTTTGCCTCAATGCAATTTGAAATGATTTATAGAATTCTTGTCTTCAGACAAATTACTTAAGAAAAAGGAAAAGCAATGGACTCTAATAAGATGGTTCCCCACTCCCATCTAGGGATATATGCTTCACACAACCTTGAAACTTGAGATTGCTATTTATAATATTCATCCACTAAAGTGTCTTTTATGCAATTGAGTCCATTACTTGTATTTTTGTTCAATTAACATATTCAAATATTATATTTTTCACATATTATATTTTTCTCACCAATTAAATCAAACGACATTAACAATAAATTTAAAAATCAAAATATTTCAATTTTGCAATTTTTAGAATTTTAAAATCTGCTAGGGATAAATGAATTGTCAATACTCTGTTGAATTTAAATTTTGCAATTTTCTGAATTGTCTCCTTTGCCTCAACGCAATTTGAAATGATTTATATAATCTTCAGGTAAATTACTTAAGAAAAAGCAAAAGCAATCGATCTGTATTAAGATGGTTCTACACCCCCATCTAGGGATATATGCTTAACATAACATTGATGCTTGGAATTGCTATTTATAATATTTATCCACTAAAGTGTATTTTATGCAATTAAATCTATTACTTGTATTTTTGGTTCAATTAAAATATTCAAATATTATATTTTTCTCACCAATCAAATCAACCGACATTAACAATAAATTTAAAAATCAAAATATTGCATTTTTACAATTTTTTAGAAATTTTAAAATCTGCTAGGGATAAATGAATTGTCCAATACTCTGTTGACTTAAATTTTGCAATATTCTGAATTGTCTCCTTTGCCTCAATGCAATTTGAAATGATTTATATAATCTTCAGGCAAACTGTTTAAGAAAAAGTAAAAGTAATGGACTGTAATAAGAAGGTCCTGCACTCCCATCTAAGGATATATGCTTGGAATTGCTATTTATAATATTTATCCACTAAATAGTATTTATGCAATTAAGTCTATTACTTGTATTTTTGTTCAATTAACATATTCAAATATTATATTTTCTCTCCAATCAAATCAAACGACATTAACAATTAATTGAAAAATCAAAATATTGCATTTTTGCAATTTTTAGAATTTTAAATCTGCTTGGGATAACTGAATTGTCAATACTCTCTGTTGATTTTGAATTTTGCAATTTTTTGAATTGTCTCCTTTGCCTCAACGCAATTTGAAATGATTTATATAATCTTTAGGCCAATTACTTAAGAAAAGCAAAAGTAATGGACTGTAATAAGAAAGTTCTGCACCCTCATCTTGGGATATATGCTTAACACAACATTGAAACTTGAAATTGCTATTTATAATATTCATCAACTAACGTGTATTTTCTGCAATTGAGTCCATTACTTGTATTTTTGTTCAATTAACTTGTTAGATATTGTATTTTTCTCACCAATTAAATCTAACGACATTAACAAAAAATTTTAAAATCAAAATATTTTAATTTTGCAATTTTTAGAATTTTAAAATTTGCTAGGGATAAATGAATTGTCAATACTCTATTGAATTTAAATTTTGCAATTTTTTGAATTGTCTCCTTTGTCTCAACGCAATTTGAAATGATTTATATAATCTTCAGGCAAATTACTTAAGAAAAAGCAAAAGCAATCGACTGTATTAAGAAGGTTCTACACCCCCATCTAGGGATATATGCTTAACACAACATTGATGCTTGGAAATTGCTATTTATAATATTTATCCACTAAAGTGTATTTTATGCAATTAAGTCTATTACTTGTATTTTTGTTCAATTAAAATATTCAAATATTATATTTTTCTCACCAATCAAATCAAACGACATTAACAATAAATTTAAAAATCAAAATATTGCATTTTTGCAATTTTTAGAATTTTAAAATCTGCTAGGGATAAATGAATTGTCAATACTCTGTTGACTTTAAATTTTGCAATATTCTGAATGTCTCCTTTGCCTCAATGCAATTTGAAATGATTTATATAATCTTCAGGCAAATTGCTTAAGAAAAAGCAAAAGTAATCGACTGTAATAAGAAGGTCCTGCACCCCCATCTAAGGATATATGCTTGGAATTGCTATTTATAATATTTATCCACTAAAGAGTATTTTATGCAATTAAGTCTATTACTTGTATTTTTGTTCAATTAACATATTCAAATATTATATTTTTCTCTCCAATCAAATCAAACGACATTAACAATTAATTGAAAAATCAAAATATTGCATTTTTGCAATTTTTAGAATTTTACAATCTGCTAGGGATAACTGAATTGTCAATACTCTGTTGATTTTGAATTTTGCAATTTTTTGAATTGTCTCCTTTGCCTCAACGCAATTTCAAATGATTTATATAATCTTCAGGCCAATTACTTAAGAAAAGCAAAAGTAATGGACTGTAATAAGAAAGTTCTGCACTCTCATCTTGGGATATATGCTTAACACAACATTGAAACTTGAAATTGCTATTTATAATATTCATCAACTAACGTGTATTTTCTGCAATTGAGTCCATTACTTGTATTTTTGTTCAATTAACTTGTTAAGATATTGTATTTTTCTCACCAATCAAATCTAACGACATTAACAACAAATTTAAAATCTGTTAAGGATAAATGAATTGTTAATACTCTGTTGAGTTTAAATTTTATAATTTTCTGAATTATCTCCTTTGCCTCAACGCAATTTGAAATGATTTATATAATCTTCAAGCAAATTACTTAAGAAAAAGCAAAAGCAATCGACTGTAATAAGAAGGTACTACACCCTTCATTCAGGGATATATGCTTCACACAACATTGATGCTTGGAATTGCTATTTATAATATTTATCCACTAAAGTGTATTTTATGCAATTAAATCTATTACCTCTATTTTTGTTCAATTAACATATTCAATTATTATTCAATTAAATATTGCATTTTTGCAATTTCTAGAATTTTATAATCTGCTAGGGATAAATAAATTGTCAATAATCTGCAAAATATTTTCTTAATTGTCTCCTTTTCCTCAATGCAATTTGAAATGGTTTATAGAATTATTGTCCTCAGACAAATTACTTAGGAAAAAGGAAAAGCAATGGACTCAAATAAAATGGTTCCGCACTCCCATCTAGAATATATGCTTCACACAACCTTGAAACTTGAGATTGCTATTTATAATATTCATCCACTAAAGTGTCTTTTATCCAATTGAGTCCATTAGTTGTATTTTTGTTCAATAACATATTCAAATATTATATTTTTCACATATTACATTTTTCTCACCAATTAAATCAAACTACATTAACAATAAATTTAAAAATCAAAATATTTCAATTTTGCAATTTTTAGAATTTTAAAATCTGTTTGGAATAAATGAATTGTCAATACTCTGTTGAATTTAAATTTTGCCATTTTCTGAATTGTCTCCTTTGCCTCAACGCAATTTGAAATGATTTATATAATCTTCAGGCAATTTACTTAAGAAAAAGCAAAAGCAATCGACTGTAATAAGAAGGTTTTGCAACCCCATCTAGGGATATATGCTTCACACAACATTGATGCTTGAAATTACTATTTATAATATTTGCAATTTTTAGAATTTTAAAATCTGCTAGGGATAAATGAATTATACATACTCTGTTGAATTGAAATTTTGCAATTTTCTGAATTGACTCCTTTGCCTCAACACAATTTGAAAAGATTTGTATAATCTTCAGGCAAATTACTTAAGAAAAAGCAAAAGAAATGAACTGTAATAATAAGGTTCTACACTCCCAACTTGGGATATATGCTTAACACAACATTGAAACTTGGGAATTGCTATTTATAATATTCATCCACTAACGTGCATTTTATGCAATTGAGTCCATTACTTATAATTTTTTTCAATAAACTTATTAAAATATTGCATTTTTCTCACCAATCAAATCGAATGACATTAACAATAAATTTAAAAATCAAAATATTGCATTTTTGTAATTTTTAGAATTTTAAAATCTATTAGGGATAAATGAATTGTCAATACTCTGTTAAATTTAAATTTTGCAATTTTTTGAATTGTCTCCTTTGTCTTAACGCAATTTGAAATTATTTATATAATCTTCTAGCAAATTACTTGAGAAAAAGCCAAAGCAATGGACTGTAATAAGAAGGTTCTACACTCCCATCTTGGGATATATGCTTAACACAACATTAAAACTTGGGATTGCTATTTATAATATTCATCCACTAACGTGTATTTTATGCAATTGAGTCCATTACTTGTATTTTTGTTCAATTAACTTATTAAAATATTTCATTTTTCTCACCAATTAAATCAAACGACATTAACAATAAATTTAAAAATCAAAATATTTCATTTTGAAATTTTTAGAATTTTAAAATCTGCTAGGGATAAATGAACTGTCGATACTATATTGAATTTAAATTTTGCAATTGTCTGAATTGTCTCCTTTGCCTCAACGCAATTTGAAATCACTTATATAATCTTCAAGCAAATTACTTAAGACAAAGCCAAAGCAATGGACTGTAATAAGAAGGTTCTGCACTCCCATCTTGGGATATATGCTTAACACAACATTAAAACTTAGGATTGCTATTTATAATATTCATCCACTAACGTGTATTTTGTGCAATTGAGTCCATTACTTGTATTTTTGTTCAATTAACTTATTAAAATATTGCATTTTTCTCACCAATCAAATCTAACGACATTAACAACAAATTTAAAAATCAATATATTGCATTTTTGCAATTTTTAGAATTTTAAAATCTGCTAGGGATAAATAAATTGTCAATAATCTGCATAATTATAATTTTGCAATTTTCTTAATTGTCTCCTTTGCCTCAATGCAATTTGAAATGATTTATAGAATTCTTGTCTTCAGACAAATTGCTTAAGAAAAAGGAAAAGCAATTGACTCAAATGAGATGTTCCCCACTTCCATCTAGGGATATATGCTTCACACAACTTTGAAACTTGAGATTGCTATTTATAATATTCATCCATTAAAGTGTATTTTATGCAATTGGGTCCATTACTTTTATTTTTGTTCAATTAATATATTCAAATATTATATTTTTCACATATTATATTTTTCTCACCAATTAAATCAAACGACATTAACAATAAATTTAAAAATCAAAATATTTCAATTTTGAAATTTTTAGAATTTTAAAATTTGCTAGGGATAAATGAACTGTCGATACTTTGTTGAATTTAAATTTTGCAATTATCTTAATTGTCTCCTTTGCCTCAACGCAATTTGAAATCACTTATATAATCTTCAGGCAAATTACTTAAGACAAAGCAAAAGCAATGGACTGTAATAAGAAGGTTCTGCACTCCCATCTTAGGATATATGCTTAACACAACATTAGAACTTGGGATTGCTATTTATAATATTCATCCACTAACGTGCATTTTGTGCAATTGAGTCCATTACTTGTATTTTTGTTCAATTAACTTATTAAAATATTGCATTTTTCTCACAAATCAAATCTAACGACATTAACAATAAATTTAAAAATCAATATATTGCATTTTTGCAATTTTTAGAATTTTAAAATCTGCTAGGGATAAATAAATTATCAATAATCTGCATAATTATAATTTTGCAATTTTCTTAATTGTCTCCTTTGCCTCAATGCAATTTGAAATGATTTATAGAATTCTTGTCTTCAGACAAATTGCTTAAGAAAAAGAAAAGCAATGGACTCAAATGAGATGGTTCCCCACTCCCATCTAGGGATATATGCTTCACACAACTTTGAAACTTGAGATTGCTATTTATAATATTCATCCATTAAAGTGTATTTTATGCAATTGGGTCCATTACTTTTATTTTTGTTCAATTAATATATTCAAATATTATATTTGTCACATATTATATTTTCTCACCAATTAAATCAAACGACATTAACAATAAATTTAAAAATCAAAATATTTCAATTTTGAAATTTTTAGAATTTTAAAATCTGCTAGGGATAAATGAACTGTCGATACTCTGTTGAATTTAAATTTTGCAATTGTCTTAATTGTCTCCTTTGCCTCAATGCAATTTGAAATCACTTATAT
The DNA here is from genome assembly GCA_020883675.1 of Bruguiera gymnorhiza. NCBI lineage: Eukaryota > Viridiplantae > Streptophyta > Magnoliopsida > Malpighiales > Rhizophoraceae > Bruguiera > Bruguiera gymnorhiza. The sequence continues at coordinate 87,436 of JAIRCJ010000520.1, forward strand.
AATCTTCAGGCAAATTACTTAAGACAAAGCAAAAGCAATGGACTATAATAAGAAGATTCTGCACTCCCATCTTAGGATATATGCTTAACATAACATTAAAACTTAGGATTGCTATTTATAATATTCATCCACTAATGTGCATTTTGTGCAATTGAGTCCATTACTTGTATTTTTGTTCAATTAACTTATTAAAATATTTCATTTTTCTCACCAATCAAATCAAACGACATTAACAATAAATTTAAAAATCAAAATATTGCATTTTTGCAATTTTTAGAATTTTAAAATCTGCTAGGGATAAAGGAATTGTCAATACTCTGTTGAATTTAAATTTTGCAATTGTCTGAATTGTCTCATTTGCCTCAATGCAATTTGAAATGATTTATATAATCTTCAGGCAAATTACTTAAGAAAAAGTAAAAGCAATTGACTGTATTAAGAAGGTTCTTCACCCCCTCTAGGGATATATGCTTAACACAACATTGATACTTAGAATTGCTATTTATAATATTCATTCACTAAAGTTTATTTTATGCAATTGAGTTCATCACCTATATTTTTGCTCAATTAACATGTTCAAATATTATATTTTTCTCACCAATCAAATCAAACGACATTAACAATAAATTTAGAAATCAAAATATTGCATTTTTGCAATTTTTAGAATTTTAAAATTTGCTAGGGATAAATGAATTATACATACTCTGTTGAATTTAAATTTTTCAATTTTCTGAATTGACTCCCTTGCCTCAATGCAATTTGAAAAGATTTGTATAATGTTTAGGCAAATTACTTAAGAAAAAGCAAAAGCAATGGACTGTAATAAGAAGGTTCTGCACTCCCATCTTGGGATATATGCTTAACACAACATTGAAACTTACGATTGCTATTTAGAATATTCATCCACTAATGTGGATTTTATGCAATTGAGTCTATTACTTGTATTTTTGTTCAATTAACCTATTCAAATATTGTATTTTTCTCACCAATCAAATCAAACGACATTGACAATAAATTTAATAATCAAAATATTGCATTTTTGCAATTTTTAGAATTTTAAAATCTGTTAGGGATAAATGAATTGTCAATACTCTGTTGAATTTAAATTTTACAATTTTCTAAATTGTCTCATTTACCTCAACGCAATTTGAAATAATTTATATAATCTTCAGGCAAATTACTTAAGAAAAAGTAAAAGCAATGGACTGTAATAAGAAGGTTCTGCACTCTTATCTAAGGATATATGCTTAACACAACATTGAAACTTACGATTGCTAATTTAGAATATTCATCCACTAACGTGGATTTTATGCCAATTAAATCTATTACTTGTATTTTTGTTCAATTAACCTATTCAAATATTGTATTTTTCTCACCAATCAAATCAAACGACATTGATAATAAATTTAATAATCAAAATATTGCATTTTTGCAATTTGTAGAATTTTTAAATCTGTTAGGGATAAATGAAATTGTCAATACTCTGTTGAATTTAAATTTTACAATTTTCTAAATTCTCTCATTTGCCTCAACGCAATTTGAAATAATTTATATAATCTTCAGGCAAATTTCTTAAGAAAAAGCAAAAGCAATGGATTGTAATAAGAAGGTTCTGCACTCCCATCTAGGGATATATGCTTAACACAACATTGAAACTTGGGATTGCTATTTATAATATTCATCCACTAAAGTGTATTTTATGCAATTGAGTCCATTACTTGTATTTTTGTTCAATTAACATATTCAAATATTATATTTTTCACATATTATATTTTTCTCACCAATTAAATCAAACGACATTAACAATAAATTTAAAAATCAAAATATTTCAATTTTGCAATTTTTAGAATTTTAAAATCTGCTAGGGATAAATGAATTGTCAATACTCTGTTGAATTTAAATTTTGCAATTTTCTGAATTGTCTCCTTTGCCTCAACGCAATTTGAAATGATTTATATAATCTTCAGGCAAATTACTTAAGAAAAAGCAAAAGCAATGGACTGTAATAAGAAGGTTCTGCACTCCCATCTAGGGATATATGCTTAACACAACATTGAAACTTGGGATTGCTATTTATAATATTCATCCACTAAAGTGTATTTTATGCAATTGAGTCCATTACTTGTATTTTTGTTCAATTAACATATTCAAATATTATATTTTTCACATATTATATTTTTCTCACCAATTAAATCAAACGACATTAACAATAAATTTAAAAATCAAAATATTTCAATTTTGCAATTTTTAGAATTTTAAAATCTGCTAGGGATAAATGAATTGTCAATACTCTGTTGAATTTAAATTTTTCAATTTTCTAAATTGACTCCCTTGCCTCAATGCAATTTGAAAAGATTTGTATAATGTTTAGTCAAATTATTTAAGAAAAAGCAAAAGCAATGGACTGTAATAAGAAGGTTTTGCACTGCTATCTTGAGATATATGCTTAACACAACATTGAAACTTGGATTGCTATTTATAATATTCATCCACTAACATGCATTTTATGCAATTGAGTCCATTACTTGTATTTTTGTTCAATTAACTTATTAAAATATTGCATTTTTCTCACCAATCAAATCTAACAACATTGGCAACAAATTTAAAAATGAAAATATTGCATTTTTGCAATTTTTAGAATTTTAAAATATGCTAGGGATAAATGAATTGTCAATACTCTCTTGAATTTAAATTTTGCAATTTTCTTAATTGTCTCCTTTGCCTGAACGCAATTTGAAATGATTTATATAATTTTCAAGCAACTTACATAAGAAAAAGCAAAATCAATGGACTGTAATAAGAAGGTTCTGCACTCCCATCTAGGGATATATACTTAATGCAACATTGAAACTTGGAGTGCTATCTATAATATTCATCCACTAAATTGTATTTTATGCAATTGAGTCCATTACTTGTATTTTTGTTCAATTAAGATATTCAAATATTGTATTTTTCTCTCCAATCAAATCAAACAACATTAACAACAAATTTAAAAATCAAAATATTCCATTTTTGCAATTTTTAGAATTTTAAAATCTGCTAGGGATAAATGAATTGTTGATACTCTCTTGAATTTAAATTTTGCAATTTTCTGAATTGCCTCCTTTGCCTCAACGCAATTTGAAATGATTTATATAATCTTGAGGCAAATTACTTTAAAAAAAAAGCAAAAACAATCGACTGTAATAAAAAGGTTCTGCACTCCTATCTAGGGATATATGCTTTAGACAACCTTGAAACTTGAGATTGCTATTTATAATATTCATCCACTAAAGTGTCTTCTATGGAGTTGAGTCCATTACTTGTATTTTTATTCAATTGGAATATTTAAATGTTATATTTTTCACATATTATATTTTTCTCACTAATTAAATCAAACGACATTAACAATGAATTTAAAAATCAAAATATTGCATTTTTGCAATTTTTAGAATTTTAAAATCTACTAGGGATAAATGAATTGTCAATACTCTGTTGAACCTAACTTTTGCAATTTTCAGAATTGTCTCCTTTGCCTCAACGCAATTTGAAATGATTTATATAATTTTCAGGCAAATTGCTTAAGAAAAAGCAAAAGCAATGGACTGTAATAAGAAGGTTCTGCACTCCCATCTAGGGATATAGACTTAATGCAACATTGAAACTTGAGAGTGCTATTTATAATATTCATCCACTAAATTGTATTTTATGCAATTGAGTCCATTACTTGTATTTTTGTTCAATTAAGATATTCAAATATTGTATTTTTCTCACCAATGAAATCAAACGACATTAACAATAAATTTAAAAATCAAAAAATTTCAATTTTTCAATTTTTCAAATTTTAAAATCTGCTAGGGATAAATGAATTGGCAAAACTCTATTGAATTTAAATTTTGCAATTATCAGAATTGTCTCTTTTGTCGTAATGCAATTTGAAATGATTTATATAATTTTTAAGCAATTTACTTAAGAAAAAGCAAAAGCAATGAATTATAATAAGAAGGTTCTGCACTGACATTTAGGAATATATGCTTAACACAACATTAAAACTTGGGAGTGCCATTTATAATATTCATCCACTAAATTGTATTTTATGCAATTGAGTCCTTTACTTGTATTTTTGTTCAATTAAGATATTCAAATATTGTATTTTTCTCACCAATCAAATCAAACGACATTAACAATAAATTTAAAAATCAAAATATGGCATTTTTGCAATTTTTAGAATTTTAAAATCTGCCAGGGATAAATGAATTGTCAATACGCTGTTGAATTTAACTTTTGCAATTTTTTGAATTGTCTCATTTGCCTCAAAGCAATTTGAAACAATTTATATAATCTTCAAGCAAATTACTTAAGAAAGAGCAAAAACAATGAATTATTATAAGAAGGTTCTGCACTCGCACTTAGGAATATATGCTTAACACAACATTGAAACTTGGGAGTGCCATTTATAATATTCATCCACTAAATTGTATTTTATGCAATTGAGTCCATTACTTGTATTTTTGTTTGGTTACGATATTCAAATATTGTATTTTTCTCTCCAATCAAATCAAACGACATTAACAATAAATTTAAAAATCAAAATATTCCATTTTTGCAATTCTTAGAATTTTAAAATCTGCTAAGGATAAATGAATTGTCGATACTCTCTTGAATTTAAATTTTGCAATTTTTTGATTTGCCTCCTTTGCCTCAACGCAATTTGAAATGATTTATATAATCTTGAGGCAAATTACTAAAAACAAAGCAAAAACAATCGATTGTAATAAAAAGGTTCTGCCCTTCTATCTAGGAATATATGCTTTACATAACCTTGAAACTTGAGATTGCTATTTATAATATTCATCCACTAAAGTGTCTTTTATGGAATTGAGTCCATTACATGTATTTTTATTCAATTGACATATTTAAATGTTATATTTTTCACATATTATATTTTTCTCACCAATTAAATCAAACGGCATTAACAATGAATTTAAAAATCAAAATATTGCATTTTTGCAATTTTTAAAATTTTAAAATCTGCTTAGGATAAATGAATTGTGAATACTTTGTTGAATTTAAATTTTGCAATTTTCTAAATTGTCTCTTTTGCCTAAACGCAATTTGAAATGATTTATATAATTTTTAGGCAAATTGCTTAAGAAAAAGCAAAAGCAATGGACTGTAATAAGAAGGTTCTGCACTCCCATCTAGGGATATATGCTTAACACAACAATGAAACATGAGATTGCTATTTATAATACTCATCTACTAAATTGTATTTTATGCAATTGAGTTCATTACTTGTATTTTTGTCCAATTAAGGTATTCGAATATTGTATTTTTCTCACCAATCAAATCAAACGACATTAACAATAAATTTAAAAATCAAAATATTCCATTTTTGCAATTTTTAGAATTTTAAAATTTGCTAGGGATAAATGAATTGTCAATACTCTCTTGAATTTAAAATTTTCAATTGTTTTAATTATCTCTTTTGCCTCAATGCAATTTGAAAAGATTTATAAAATTCTTGTCTTCAGAGAAATTACTTAAGAAAAAGGAAAAGCAATGGACTCTAATAAGATGGTTCCCCACTCCCATCTAGGGATATATACTTAACACAACATTAAAACTTGGGTTTGCTATTGATAATATTCATCCAATAAAGTGTATTTTATGCAATTGAGTCCATTACTTGTATTTTTGTTCAATTAATATATTGAAATATTATATTTTCCACATATTATTTTTTTCTCACGAATAAAATCAAACGACATTGACAATAAATTTAAAAATCAAAATATTCCACTTTTGCAATTTTTAAAATTTTAAAATCTACTAGGGATAAAGAAATTGTTAATAATCCGTAGAATTTAAATTTTGCAATTTTCTTAATTGTCTCGATTGCCTCAATGTAATTTGAAACGATTTATATAATTCTTGTCTTTAGACAAATTACTTAGGAAAAAGGAAAACCAATGGACTATAAAAAGATGATTCCCCACTCGCATTTGGGATATATGTTTTACACAACCTTGAAACTTGAGATTGCTATTTATACTATTCATTCACTAAAGTGTCTTTTATGGAATTGTGTCCATTACTTGTATTTTTGTTCAATTGTCATATTCAAATATTATATTTTTCACATATTATATTTTTCTCACCAATTAAATCAAACGATATTAACAATAAATTTAAAAATCAAAATATTGCATTTTTGCAATTTTTAGAATTCTAAATATGCTAGGGATAAATGGATTGTCAATACTCTATTGAATTTAACTTTTGCAATTTTCAGAATTGTCTCCTTTGTCTCAACGCAATTTGAAATGATTTATATAATCTTCAGGCAAATTACTTAAGAAAAAGCAAAAGCAATGGACTATAATAAGAAGCTTCTGCACTCCCATCTTGGGATATATGCTTAACACAATGTTGAAACTTGGGATTGTTATTTATAATATTCATCCACTAAATTGTATTTTATGCATTTGAATCCATTACTTGTATTTTAGTTCAATTAACATATTCAAATATTATATTTTTCACATATTATATTTTTCTCAGCAATTAAATCAAAGGGCATTAACAATAAATTTAAACATCAAAATATTTCAATTCTGCAATTTTTCGAATTTCAAAATCTGCTAGGGATAAGTGAATTGTCGTACTCTGTTAAATTTAAATTTTGCAATTTTCTAAATTGTCTCCTTTGCCTAAACGCAATTTGAAATGATTGATATAATCTTCAAGCAAATTACTTAAAAAAAAAAGAAAAAGCAATGGACTGTAATAAGAAGGTTCTACACTCCCATCTAAGGATATATGCTTAACACAACAATGAAACTTGGGATTGCTATTTATAATATGCATCCACTAAATTGTATTTCATGCTATTGAGTCCATTACTTGTATTTTTGTTCAATTAAGATATTCAAATATTGTATTCTTCTCACCAATCAAATCAAACGACATTAACAAGAAATTTAAAAATCAAAATATTCCATTTTTGCAATTTTTAGAATTTTAAAATCTGCTAGGGATAAATGAATTGTCAATACTTTGTTGAATTTAAATTTTTCAATTTTCTTAATTGTCTCCTTTGCCTCAAAGCAATTTGAAATGATTTATAGTATTCTTGTCTTTAGACAAATTACTTAGAAAAAACAAAAGCAATGGACTCTAAAAGGATGGTTCTCCACTCCTATTTAAGGATATATGATTCACACAACCTTGAATCTTGAGCTTACTATTTATAATATTCATCCACTAAAATGTCTTTTATGCAATTGAGTCTATTACTTGTATTTTTGTTCAATTAACATATTCAAATATTATATTTTTCGCATATTATATTTTTCTCACCAATTAAATCAAACAACATTAACAATAAATTTAAAAATCAAAATATTGCATTTTGGCAATTTTTAGAATTTTAAAATCTACTAGGGATAAATGAATTGTCAAAACTCTGTTGAAATTAAATGTTGCAATTTTCTGAACTGTGTCCTTTGCCTTAACGCAATTTGAAATGATTTATATAATTTTCAAACAAATTACTTAAGAAAAAGCAAAAGCAATGGACTATAACAAGAAGGTTCTGCATTCCTATCTACGGATTTATGCTTAACATAACATTGAAACTTAAGTTTGTTGTTTATAATATTCATCCACCAAAGTATATTTTATGCAATTGAGTCCATTACTTATATTTTCGTTTAATTAACATATTCAAATATTATATTTTTCAAATATTATATTTTTTTACCAAATAAATCAAACGACATTAACATTAAATTTAAAAATCAAAATATTTCAATTTTGCATTTTTTCAAATTTTAAACTCTAATAGGGATAAATGAATTGTCAATACTCTGTTGAATTTAAATTTCGCAATTTTCGGAATTGTCTCATTTACCTCAACGCAATTTGAAATGATTTATATAATCTTCAAGCAAATTACTAAAGAAAAAGCAAAAGCAATCGACTGTAATAAGAAGGTTCTGCACTCCCATCTAGGAATGTATGCTTCACACAACCTTGAAACTTGAGATTGCTATTTATAATATTCATCCACTAAAGTGTCTTTTATGCAATTCAGTCTATTACTTGTATTTTTGTTTAATTAACATATTCAAATATTATATTTTTCACATATTATATTTTTCCCACCACTTAAATCAAACGACATTAATAATAAATTTAAAAATCAAAATATTTCAATTTTGCAATTTTTAGAATTTTAAAATTTGCTAAGGGTAAATGAATTGTAAATACTCTTTTGGAATTAAATTTTGCAATTTTCTGAATTGTGTCCTTTGCCTCAACGCAATTTGAAATGATTTATACAATATTCAGGCAAATTATTTAAGAAAAAGCAGAAGTAATGGATTGTAATAAGAAGGTTCTGCACTCCCATCTAGGGGTATATGCTTAACAAAACATTGAAACTCGGGATTGCTATTTATAATATTTATCCACTAAGGTGTTTTTTATGCAATTGAGTCCATTACTTGTAATTTTGTTTAATTAACTTATTCAAATATTGTATTTTTCCCACCAATCAAATCAAACAACATTAACAACAGATTTAAAAATCAAAATATTCCACTTTTGCAATTTTTAGAATTTTAAAATTTGCTAGGGATAAATAAATTGTTAATAATATGTTGAATTTAAATTTTGAAAATTTCTTAATTTTCTGCTTTGCCTCAATACAATTTGAAATGGTTTATAAAATTCTTGTCTTCAGACAAATTACTTAAGAAAAAGGAAAAGCAATGGACTCTAATAAGATGGTTTCGCACTCCCATCTAGGGATATATGCTTCACACAATCATGAAACTTGGGATTGTTATTTATAATATTCATCCACTAAAGTGTCTTTTATGCAATTCAGTCCATTACTTGTATTTTTGCTCAATTAACATATTCATATATTATATTTTTCACATATTATATTTTTCTCTGCAATTAAATCAAACGACATTAACAATAAATTTAAAAATCAAAATATTTCAATTTTGCAATTTTTTGAATTTTAAAATCTGCTAGGGATAAATGAATTGTTAATACTCTATTGAATTTAAATTTTGCAATTTTCTTATTTGTCTCCTTTGCTTCAATGCAATTTGAAATGATTTATAGAATTCTTGTCTTCAGACAAATTACTTAAGAAAAAGGAAAAGCAATGGAGTCCAATAAGGTGGTTCCCCACTCCTATCTAGGGATATATGCTTCACACAACCTTGAAACTTGAGATTGCTATTTATAATATTCATCCACTAAAGTGTTTTTTATGCAATTGAGTCCATTACTTGTATTTTTATTCAATTAACATATTCAAATATTATATTTTTCACATATTATATTTCTCTCACCAATTAAATCAAAGGACATTAACAATAAATTTAAAAATGAAAATATTTCAATTTTGCAATTTTTAGAATTTTAAAATCTACTAGGGATAAGTAAATTCTCAATAATCTGTTGAATTTAAATTTT
>JAIRCJ010000265.1:0-121995 GCA_020883675.1 Bruguiera gymnorhiza
TTGCTTAGTAATTGCAATAGTGAAAGGAGCAGAAGATTAAGACATCTATTGTAACTGGAGAAGTTCCATTTCTGTGAACGTGGATTTGGCATCGGACTTATTGTTGCATGAGATAAATGGATTTGAATGTCAGATTTGCGTATTGGATTTGTTGTCAACAGTGTTATGACAGGTCTTTGTTTATTTGAAAGCCAGGAGTAACTTGAAGATATATGAGCTGAATGTTCCAGATGGAGAGAGTCGACTCCATGTCAAAGGAGAGTCGACTCCATGTGGCTATTTGTCGAAGAGTTCCAGAAGAGTCGACTCCACGGCCCAGGAGAGTCGACTTACGTTGTCAGATTGGATTGTCGACTCTTGTCGACTCTTGCAGATCTGATCGTAACTTGTTTTTACACGTACAGGATTATGGACGGCCAGGATTCATGATTTCAGTAATCTACGGTCTACGGTCAGCTGCGCATTAGGGCTACACTATAAATATGCGTTGCGTTGAGAAATGAGTAGATTTTCGTGCGCAAGCAAAAGAGAAAACCAGAAAGGGAGAAAATACATGATCAGCGCATAAGAGAGGTTGTAGAACATGAGAGAATATACAGATTCTTAGTGCAACCAGGAGAGTTAGAATAGCTTGAGTGAATAAGCTATTCAGGAGTTCTTGATCAAAGGAAACCCAGATCCATCGAGCAGATATACCAGTACGTGCAGAAGGTTCAAGAGGTGATCTCCAATCAACTGATATTCTTCTTTGTCGGGTTTCAGATCGAGAGTAATGTGACTGCTATCTCATTTACTATACTTCAACGAAGCAGTATCATCAAGAGACTGAGATCTATTATTTCATACATGCGTAAAAGAGATTCTCGGTGTAATATTTATTTATTCAGTGTACTTGTTTGCAAGCCGTGCTAAGGCATGTATTTTGATTGAGGTTTAGTGAAACCCATCTGTAGGGGGATTAAAGGAAGAAAAGATCCTTTCCCTACCACTGTAAAGATCCATTGGAAGATTATAGTGCAATCCGTGTGGTGAGGTTAGCACTCATCACACCAAGGACGTAGCCTTCACATTGAAGGTGAACCTTGTAAATCTCTGTGTCTGATTTGTGGGATTGTTTGTGTTTAAAGACCTGATCTTAACAGGATAACGAAGGGTTTAAGTGAAAAAGATTTTAAGAGATTAAAATTGGATACCACTGATTCACCCCCCCTCTCAGTGGTGTGTGTGATCCTGAGTGGACTTTCAATTGGTATCAGAGCATCCAAGTTGCCTTCGTGGTCTTTCTGAGTATTATTCTTATTCTACAATGGAGCAACTTAATTCTGTTAACAACAAGGGAATTCCTATGTTCGATGGGAAAAGCTTTCATGTCTGGAAGAGTCGTATGACTCCATATCTGTTATCCCTTGGAGTGGATGTTCTACATGCTGTCACCATCGGATTCACTGAAGCTGAATTACAGTTAAAATCCTCTATGACTGCAGAAGAAAAGCGAAAAGTTGAATGTGATGGTAAGGCGAGAAATGCCTTATTAGCAGCCCTATCTGAAAGGGAATTTTCTAAAGTTATTGGCTGCATTTCTGCTAAAGGAATATGGGATAAATTATGCAGTATTTATGAAGGTGACAGAAGAGTAAAAGAGGCAAAGCTGCAGATCTGGAGAGCAAAATTTGAAGATCTGAAGATGGCTGAAGATGAGTGTGTAGATGACTTTTTTACACGCATCAATGAAGTTGTTAGCGCCATCAGAGGATATGGAGAGATGCTCACAGATACAACTGTGGTAAAGAAGGTGCTGAGAATCTTACCTGATAAATTTGATTCTAAAGTCTCAGCACTGGAGGAAAGAGATCTGGATGTATTTCCACTTGATGAACTTCACTCAATCCTCATTGCCTATGAGATGAAGAAGGTTCCAGCCTTGAAAAAGAAGGCTAAAGCTGAAAAGGAGGTGGCATTCAAGGCTGCTAGACACACCTCAAGACACTCCAGAACACAAGAAGAGAGTGTAAGTGACTCTGACTCAGAGGAGGAGCTTGAACAAGAGTTTGACAAACTCATGTCTCTCCTGTCCAAGAAAGTGAAGAAAGGCAAGGGTAAGTATCAAGGAAAGCTACCCTTGAAATGCTTTAACTGTGGAAAGATTGGACACTTTGCTGCCCGATGCCCAAAGCTGAATGAAGAGGACAGTGAAGATGAGAATCCATCCACTTCTAGAAGAAAAGAAAAGGGTGCTAGAAAAATCAAGAAAGATTATAAGCAGCCCAAGGACAAGAAAAAGTGGAATGACAAGCTGAGGAGGAAGAGTTTGCTGTCTAAAGAAGAAGAAGATGAAGACAGCACTGAAGACTCTAACTCTGAGAGTACAGACTCAGAGAGAAGTGACTTTCACAGAACTTTCATGGCCAAAGTACATTCAGATGTTGGCATTTCAAAAGAAAGTACAAATGAAGAAGAAAGTTTCACTGAGTCAGAAGAAGAAGAAACAGAAATGGAGGTAGTCTTGAAGAGGGAACTGAAAGAATGTCTTAAGGACATTAAGTGTTTGAGAAAGAATGAAAAGAGTTTAAAGAGAGAGATTGAAGATCATCTCTCGAGAGAAAAGAAGCTCATTCAAACTGTAGAAGAGCTTCAAGTGAAAGTTGCTGAGGCTAATAAAGTAGCAGAAGATGTGCTACTATTGAAAGAGGCCAAAGAATTGGAGATAGAGGAACTCCAAATTCAAGTGATGGAATCTGAGAAGAAAATGAAGAAATTTCAATTGGACTTCAACAAATCCATTGAAGTAGAAAAGAAGTCCACTGCAAAATATGCTGAATCTTCAAAGGTGCTGGACAAAATCCTAACTTCTCAAAGAGCCTCAAGCGATAAAGGTGGTATTGGTTTCAATCCAGAAAAAGCTCAATCAAACTTCAACTGCAGTTAAGTTTGTTGCAGCTGAAAAACCAATGCAAGAGAAGAAGGTGGCGTCAACCAAAACCATTTACAAAGTGGTTAAAAGAGCTGTGGAACCAGCTCAAGTGAAGAAGGCTGTTGCTCAGCCTAAGAAGATTACACAGGCATATGTACCTGTAAGAGAAGAGAAGCAGGCAGCTACAAAGAACAGGGCTGTGCAGAACTTGAAGCAGCAAGCTCAACAACAGAAACCAGAACCAAAGAGAGCTGGCAAATGCAAATATACATGTTTTGGATACTGTTGGTGCTGTGGAGCATATGGGCACAAAGCCAGAGGCTGCTGGTTTAATGAAGCCAACTACAGAAGGAGCAGAGGAACTGGCTTGAGGGGGAGCAAGCCAAGAAGACCTCAGGAGAATGCAGTCCGCAAGAGACAAGAACCTAAGCCTGTTCAAAACAGGTTTAAAATTCTGGAGAAAATTTGTGGCAGGTGTGAAAGAGTTGGCCACAGTGCAGAAGGTTGTAGAGCTGTATTTCCAGCATACACTCCTCAACCAAGAGATTATTATAAAAGAAGCTTTGTCAACAAATCAAGAGCAAATCTCAGGAGAGAGAGAGCTATGACAGCAGAAATAGCTCTAAAAGCTTCTAAGAGAAATAAATGTTGGATCTTGGACAGTGGTTGTTCAGGCCATATGACTGGAGACTCAAAGATTTTGAAAGATGTTGATGATCATCATGGAGGATCAGTCACTTTTGGCAATGAAGGATCTCTTAAGATCAAGGGAGTTGCATCAGCAAAAATTTGTGACAGCAGGATAAAGTCAAATGAAGTTCTGCTAGTTGATGGGCTAAAGCATAATTTGCTGAGTGTATCCCAACTGTGTGATGATGGGAATGAAGTTATCTTCAGAAAGCATGGATGTGTGGTGAAACGACTCAGAGATGGAGCAGTTCTAGCTAAGGGAGACAGAACCACTGGTAATCTGTTTCAAATAGGTGAGTCAGTTAAGTCGTGCTTTATGAGTAACAGAGATGAGAATCAGTTATGGCACAGAAGACTTGGACACCTTGGGATGAAAAGTATGAACAGATTAACAAAGGAAGGAGCTGCACAGAATGTTCCATTACTGAAGAGAACTGAAGGTTTTTCATGCACCACATGTCAAAAAGGGAAGATGACCAATCTATCACACAGAGGGGTTGAGATCAGAACAACAAAGCCACTGCAGTTAGTTCATTCAGATATTTGCGGACCTTTCAAGCCAACATCATTCACTGGTGAAAAATATTTTATTACTTTTGTGGATGATTACACCAGAATGACTAACACGTTCTTTTTGAAGCACAAATCAGAGGCGCTTGACAGATTCAAAAGCTTCAAAAGAGCAGTTGAAAAAGAAACAGGGCACTCCATAAAGAAACTCAGGAGCGACAATGGAGGAGAATACAAGAGTGATGCCTTTCAAAGATACCTAAACAAGCATGGTATAAGACATCAATACAGTGCACCATATACTCCTCAACAAAATGGAGTTGCCGAGAGGAAAAATAGAAGCCTTGAAGAGATGGCCAGATCTATGTTGGCAGAGTATGGAACAGCAAAATATTTTTGGAAAGAAGCTATTTCCACTGCCACACATGTGCAAAATAGAAGTCTCTTACGTCCAAAGACAAACAAGACTCCCTATGAATTGTGGTTCAAAAGAAGACCTAACATCAAGTATTTCAAAGTATTTGGAAGTCCTTGCATGATCAAAGTCAAAGGGCTGCATCTGAACAAGCTTGATGAAAGGGCTGATGAAGGAACATTCTTGGGATATTTATCGAATGGAAGAGGCTACAAGTGTTATAATAAAAGAATGCACAAGATCATAGAAGCCTATGATGTCAAGGTGATTGAAGATGAGAAAAATCTTCAGGTGGCACAGCAAACAATTCATTCTGAATCTGAAGAGAATGAAAAAGCTGTAAGTGAAAGTACAAGTTATAGTGAAGCTGATAGTGATGTTGATTCAGCTGTCACAAGTGAAGAAGAATGGCCAGCAAGACAAGTGCACAGGAGACTGGCTAAGCAAGTTGATAATGATAATATTCTTGGTGATCAAGAGGCCCCTGTTCAAACAAGAAGAACCTTGAGGTCAGCAAGGCACACTGCACTGCTATCAAATATTGAACCTCAAAAGGTAGAAGAAGCTCTCACTCACAAAGAATGGGTTGATGCCATGAATGAAGAGCTTGATCAAATTGAGAAGAACAGAACATGGGATCTAGTGCCAAGACCAAAAGATAAGAATGTTATAGGCACTAAGTGGGTTTTCAGAAATAAGAAGAATGAAAAAGGTGAGATCACAAGAAATAAAGCCAGACTTGTATGCAAAGGGTATGCTCAAATTGAAGGTATAGATTATCAAGAAACTTTCGCTCCTGTTGCAAGAATGGAGGCCATAAGGATACTTCTAGCTGTTGCTGCACAAAGAAATCTTAAAGTCTATCAGATGGATGTCAAATCAGCATTTCTAAATGGTGACTTGAAAGAAGAGGTCTACATAGAACAGCCAGAAGGATTTCTACTTGATAGAGATGGGTCAAAGGTATGCAGGCTCAAGAAAGCACTATATGGATTAAAACAAGCTCCAAGAGCGTGGTATGCCAGACTTGACAACTATCTCAAGAGAATGGGATTCAGCAAAGGAAAAGTGGATTGTAACCTATATGTGAGAGAGAAAAACAGGAATTCATTGATGGTTATAGTCTATGTTGATGACATCATCTTTGCTGGAAATGATGGTAAGTCAAGTGAAGGATTTGCTGAACAGATGAAGGAGGAGTTTGAGATGTCCATGCTAGGAGAGCTAAATTTCTTTCTGGGACTTCAAATTCTGCAAAAGGAAGATGCTATCTTTTTATCCCAGGAGAAATATGCAAGAGAGTTGATAGACAGATTTGGCATGGAAGAGGCAAGAATTGTCTCAACTCCGATTGTTACTGGCACCAAAATTTCAAAAGATGAGCATGGAAAGCCAGTAAATCAGATAGAATTCAGGAGATTAATTGGAAGCTTGTTATATCTTACAGCTTCAAGACCAGATATTGTCTATGCTGTGACTCTATGTGCAAGATATCAAAGCAACCCCAAAGAGTCTCATCTAATGGCTGCAAAAAGAATTCTGAGATATGTGAAAGGAACAGTGGGTTACAGCTTGTGTTATAAAAGATCAAATACACTGGACCTTTATGGCTACACTGATGCTGACTGGGCAGGTGATGTGGATGACAGGAGATCAACATCTGGAGGTGTTTTCTTTCTGGGTAAGAAGTGTGTAGCATGGCATTGCAAGAAACAAAATTCAGTATCCTTAAGCACTACTGAAGCGGAATATATAGCTGCAACTTTGGCTACTACACAGATGTTGTGGATGAAGATGCAATTAGCTGATCTGGGTGTAAATGCGCCATATCCTCTCAATATAGGATGTGACAATCAGAGTGCAATTCAGCTTAGTAAAAATCCTGTTCAACACTCTCGGACCAAGCATATTGAGATCCGATATCATTTTATTAAAGAAAGAGTGGAAGAGGGTCAATTAAGCCTGGAGTTCGTACCTACAAAAAGTCAGCTTGCAGATATAATGACAAAGCCATTATCTACAGAAAGCTTTCAAGCTTTAAGAGAAAAATTAGGAGTGGTTCCTCCACCCTAAGTGATAACCCCTTCTCTCACCCCCACTTTGTCTCTGCATTGGGCCTTTGAATTTCATTGTCAAAGGGGGAGAAATAAGCGAGGAGAACAAGTCAGGAGAAGTTAAAGGAGTTGGACTTGTTATTTAAACAGAGGAAGTGCACAAGTGATTTAGTGTTAAATGCATGAGTAAAATGCATAAGTGATTGAAAACTAAAATTCATAGGTGACATTTTTTTTGATTTGTTTTTTTTGTTTGTCGCTTTTGATACAGAGCACACCTCAAGGGGGAGCAGACTTCTCTGCAAGTGTAAATTCAAGGAATGGCTGGTGTTCAAAAGTTGAGATCTGTCATGGATAACTTCGTAGGGTGATTTCTTTTGAATGAACCCGTAGAGGGAGTCTTTGGCTGATTTATCTGATTACAGTCTTTATTCTTGAAAATTCTTTTGATGCCATCACATAATACATCTCCAGAGAGTTTTCAGGTGATATTATTTGTTTTGGGGTGTTGACAACGAAATCCAAAGGGGGAGATTGAAGTTCCATTTCTGCGAACGTGGATTTGGCATCGGACTTATTGTTGCATGAGATAAATGGATTTGAATGTCAGATTTGCGTATTGGATTTGTTGTCAACAGTGTTATGACAGGTCTTTGTTTATTTGAAAGCCAGGAGTAACTTGAAGATATATGAGCTGAATGTTCCAGATGGAGAGAGTCGACTCCATGTCAAAGGAGAGTCGACTCCATGCGGCTATTTGTCGAAGAGTTCCAGAAGAGTCGACTCCACGGCCCAGGAGAGTCGACTCACGTTGTCAGATTGGATTAGTCGACTCTTGTATTAAGATGAGTCGACTCTTCATCCGATCAGTCGACTCTTGCAGATCTGATCGTAACTTGTTTTTACACGTACAGGATTATGGACGGCCAGGATTCATGATTTCAGTAATCTACGGTCTACGGTCAGCTGCGCATTAGGGCTACACTATAAATATGCGTTGCGTTGAGAAATGAGTAGATTTTCGTGCGCAAGCAAAAGAGAAAACCAGAAAGGGAGAAAATACATGATCAGCGCATAAGAGAGGTTGTAGAACATGAGAGAATATACAGATTCTTAGTGCAACCAGGAGAGTTAGAATAGCTTGAGTGAATAAGCTATTCAGGAGTTCTTGATCAAAGGAAACCCAGATCCATCGAGCAGATATACCAGTACGTGCAGAAGGTTCAAGAGGTGATCTCCAATCAACTGATATTCTTCTTTGTCGGGTTTCAGATCGAGAGTAAGGTGACTGCTATCTCATTTACTATACTTCAACGAAGCAGTATCATCAAGAGACTGAGATCTATTATTTCATACATGCGTAAAAGAGATTCTCGGTGTAATATTTATTTATTCAGTGTACTTGTTTGCAAGCCGTGCTAAGGCATGTATTTTGATTGAGGTTTAGTGAAACCCATCTGTAGGGGGATTAAAGGAAGAAAAGATCCTTTCCCTACCACTGTAAAGATCCATTGGAAGATTATAGTGCAATCCGTGTGGTGAGGTTAGCACTCATCACACCAAGGACGTAGCCTTCACATTGAAGGTGAACCTTGTAAATCTCTGTGTCTGATTTGTGGGATTGTTTGTGTTTAAAGACCTGATCTTAACAGGATAACGAAGGGTTTAAGTGAAAAAGATTTTAAGAGATTAAAATTGGATACCACTGATTCACCCCCCCTCTCAGTGGTGTGTGTGATCCTGAGTGGACTTTCAACTACTTCTTTCAAAATTATGTGCATAAGAAACCTTTGGAAATTAATCCTTGTCCTTATTTGTTGCTTTCCAACTGTTGGAAACTCTTGTGACTACTGGTTACCATCAAAGTGTATGGCCTAAGATTGGGAGGATTATTAATCCACTTGTACAAATAGAGTAGCCTACAGTTAGAAGAAAACAGAGCCTATAGCAAATAGACGGTAAGAAGAAAATAAAACTTAAAGGAGCCTGTGGAAGATAGAGCAACCTACGAAAGGAAGAAAATAGAGCCTGTAGCAAATAGATTTTAGGAGTAGATACTAAAATAGACATTTTATATGTTCATGCACTCCTCTTCCTTTCATCCATCAAAAGAAATTATACGGCAAATTAAACTTCAATGAATAGATTATGTTGTGCATTACATGGTTGAAATAGTCATGGAGTTTATGAATTTGAATATCAAGCTACTTCTTTCAAAATTATATGCTCAAGCAACCTTTGGTAATTGATCCTCATCCTCATTTGTTGCTTTCTAATTGTTGGAAACTCATGTGACTTCTAGCTACCATCAAAGTGTATGGGCGAAGATTGGGAGGACTATCAATCCACTTGTCCAAACGAAGCAACCTATGGTAAGAAGAAAACAGAGCCTCTAGCAAATAGAAGGGAAGAAGAAATTAGAGCCTCTAGCAAATAAATGGTAAGAAGAAAACAGAGTCTATAGCAAATATATGGTAAGAAGAAATAGAGCCTGTAAGAGCTTTTAGAAAATAGAGTAGCCTAAGGTAGAAAGAAAACAAAGCCTGTAGCAAATAGATGGTAAGAAAAAAATAGAACTTAGAGGAGCCTGTAGAAAACAGAGTAGCCTATGGAAAAAATAAAATAGACCTTTTAACAAATAGATATTAGGAGTAGATACTAAAATAGTCATTTTATCTATTTATGCACTTATCTTCCTTTCATCCATAAAAAAAGATTATATGGCAAATTAAGTTTCAATGAATAGATTATGCTTTACATTACATGATGGAAATACCCGTGGAGTTTACGAATTTGAAAATCAAGCTATTTCTTTCAAAATTATATGCTCGAGTAACCTTTGGTAATTAATCCTCCTCCTCATTTGTTGGTTTCCAACTATTGGAATTCATGTGACTGCTTGCTACCATCAAAGTGTATGGGCTAATATTGGTAGGACTATCTATCCATTTGTCCAGACAAAGTAGCCTATAGTAAGAAGAAAATAAAGCCTTTTGCAAATAGACGATAACAAAAAAAAAAAAAGTGCCTCTAGCAAATAGACCGCAAGAATAAAATAGAGCTTGTTGGATCCTATAGAAAATAGAGCAACCTATGGTAAGAATAAAACAGAGCTTGTAGCAAATAGATAGTAAGAAAAAAAATAAAGCCTATAAGAGCCTGTAGAAAATGTAGCAATCTAATGTAGGAAGAAAACTTAACTTGTAGCAAATAGATGGTAAGAAAAAAAATAGAACCTAAAAGAGCCTATAAGAAACAGAGTAGCCTATAAAAAGAAGAAAATAAAGCTTGTAGCAAATAGATTTTAGGAGTAGGTACTAAAATAGGCATTTTATCTATTTGTGTACTCCTCTTTCTTTCATCCATCAAAAAAGATTATACGACAAATTAAGTTTTAATGAATAGATTTTGTTTTTCATTACATGGTTGAAACACCCATGGAGTTTACGAATGTGAAAATCAAGCTACTTTTTTCAAAATTATATGCATAGGCAACCTTTGATAATTAATCCTCATCCTCATTTGTTACTTTCCAACTGTTGGAAACTCATGTGCCTGTTGGCTACCCTTAGAGGGTATGGGCTATGATTGGGAGGATTGTCAAACCACTTATCCAAAGAAAGTAGCCTATAGTAAGAAGAAAATAGAGCCTTTAGCAAATAGATGGTAAGAAGAAAATATAGCCTCTAGCAAATAGATGACAAGAAGAAAACAGAACCTATAGAAAACAAAGTAGCCTATGGTAAAAAGAAAATTGAGTTTGTAGCAAATAAACAGTATGAAGAAAACTGAGCTTGTAGAAAATAGTGAAGTGTAAGGTAGGAAGAAAATAGAGCCTATAGAAAATAAATGGTAAGAAGAAAACAAAACCTAAAGGAGCCTATAGAAAATAGGGCAGCCTATGGAAAGAAGAAAATGGAGCCTGTAGCAAATAGGTTTTAGGAATAGGTACTAAAATAAACATTTTATCTGTTCATGCACTCCTTTTCCTTTCATCCATCAAAAAGATTATATGACAAATTAAACTTCAATGAATAGATTCTGTTTTGCATTACATGGTTGAAATACTTGTGGAGTTTATGAATTTGAATATGAAGATACTTCTTTCAAAATTATGTGCATAGGTAACCTTTGCTAATTAATCCTAGTCCTCATTTATTGCTTTCCAACTGTTTGAAACACATGTGATTGTTGGCTACCATTAGAGTATATGGGCTTAGATTGGGAGGAATGTCAATCCACTAGTCTAAATAGAGCAACCTATGGTAAGAAGAAAATAGAGTCTCAAGCAAATAGATAGTAAGAAGAAAACAGAGTAGCATAAGGTAAGAAGAAAAAAAAGTCTATAGCAAATTAACAATAAGAAGAAAATGGAGTCTGTAGTAGCCTGTAGAAAATAAAGGAACCTTAGGTAGGAAGAAAATAGAGCCTATAGCGAATAGATGGTAAGAAAAAATAGAACCTTGAGGAGCCTGTAGAAAACAGAGCAATATACGAAAGGAAGAAAACTGAGCATGTAGCAAATGGACAGTAAGAAGAAAACAGAGCTTATAGCAAATAGATTTTAGAGGTAGGTACTAAAATAGACATTTTATCTATTCATGCACTCCTCTTCCTTTCATCAATCAAAAAAGATTATACAAAAAATTAAGCTGCAATGAATAGATTATGTTGTGCATTACATGGTTGAAGTACCCATGGCATTTATGAATTTGAAAATCAATCTACTTTTGTCAAAGTTATGTGCATAAGCAACCTTTAGTAATTAATACTCATCCTTATTTATTGCTTTCCAACTGTTGGAAACTTATGTGACTGCTAGCTACCATTAGAGTGTATGGGCTAAGATTAGGAGGACCGTCAATCCACTTGTCCAAACAAAACAACCTACAATAAGATAAAAACTAAGCCTCTAGCAGGTAGACGTTAAAAAGAAAATAGAGCAGCCTATGGTAAAAAGAAAAAAGAGCCTGTAACAAATAAATGGTAAGAAGAGAACAAAGTCTATAGAAAATAGAGTGGCCTAAGGTGTGAAGAAAACAGAGCCTGTAGCAAATAAACAGTTAGAAGAAAACAAAACCTAAAAGAAACTGTAGAAAACAAAGTAGCATACAAAAAGAAGAAAACAGAGCCTATAACAAATAGACGGTAAGGAAAAAATAGAGCCTACAGCAAACAGATGTTAGGAGTAAGTACTAAAATAGACATTTTATCTGTTCATGCACTTCTCTTCCTTTCATCAATCATAAAAGAGTGTATGGCCAATTAAGCTTCAATGAATAGATTTTGTTTTGCATTGCATGGTTGAAACACCCATGGAGTTTATGAATGTGTAAATCAAGCTACTTCTTTCAAAATTATGTGCATAGGCAACCTTTTGTAATTAATCCTCATCCACATTCATTACTTTCCAACTATTGGAAACTTATGTGACTGTTGGCTACCATCAGAGTGTATGGGCTAAGATTGGGAGGATTGTCAATCCACTTGTCCAAATAGTGTAGCTTATGGTAAGAAGAAAATAGAGACTTTAGCAAATAGATAATAAGAAGAAAATAGAAGACGTAGAAAATAGAGCAGCCTATGGTACGAAAAAAACAGAGCCTGTAGCAAATAGATAGTAAGAAAAAAACAGAGCCTGTAGAAAATAGTGCAACCTAAGGTAGGAAGAAAATCGAACCTATACTAAATAGACGGTAAGAAGAAAATAGAACTTGGAGGAGTCTGTAGAAAACAAAGTAGCCTACGAAAAGAAAAAAGCAGAGGCTATAGCAAATAGATGGTAAGAAGAAAATAGAACCTGTAGCAAATAGATTTTTAGAGTAGATACTAAAATAGGCATTTTTTTTTGTTCATGCAATCCTTTTCCTTTCATCCATCAAAAAAGATTATATAGAAAATTAAGTTTCAACAAATAGATTATATTTTGCATTACATGGTTGAAATATCCATGGAGTTTACCAAAGTGAAAATCAAGCTGGTTCTTTCAAAATTATATACACATGCAGCCTTTGGTTTTGAATCCTTGTCCTCATTTGTTGCTTTCCAACTGTTGGAAACTCATGTGATTGTTTGTTACCATCAGAATGTATGGCCTAAGTTTGGGAGAACTGTCAATTCACTTGTTGAAATAGAGCAACCTATGGTAAGAAGAAACAGACCCTTTAGCAAATAGAAAGTAAGAAGAAAACAAAGCCTCTAGCAAATAGGATGTAAGAAGAAAACAGACCCTCTAGCACATAAATAGTAAGAAAAAAATAGAGCCTATAGCAAATAGAGGATAAAAAGAAACATAGCCTGTAAAAGCCTTTAGAAAACAGAGTAGCTTAAGGTAGGAAAAAAATAAAGCTTGCAGTAAATAGACAATAATAAAAAAAAACCTAGAGGGGCCTATAGAAGGAACAAAATAGAGCTTGTAGCAAATAGATTTTAGGAGTAGGTACTAAAATAGACATTTTATCTATTTATGCGCTCATCTTCCTTTCATCCATCAAAAGGATTATACAGCAAATTAAGCTACTTTAATGAATAGATTCTATTTTGCATTACATGGATGAAATACCTATGGAGTTTACAAATTTGAAAATCAAGTTACTTCTTCGAAAATTATATACATAGGCAACCTTTGGTAATTAATCCTCATCCTCATTTATTGCTTTCCAACTGTTGGAAACTTATATGACTGTTGGCTACCATCAGAATGTATGGCTTAGGATTAGGAGGACTATCAATCCACTTGTCCAAACAAAGTTGCCTACGGTAAGTAGAAAACAAAGCCTCTAGCAAACAGACGGTAAGAAGAAAATAGTGCCTCTCAAAAATAGATGGGAAGAAGAAAAGAGAGCTTGTAAGAATGTGTAGAAATTAGAGCCTGTAACAAATAGACAGTAAGAAGAAAATAGAGCTTATAGCAAATAAACAGTAAGAAAAAAATAGAGCCTGTAGCAAATAGATGGGAAGAAGAAATAAAGCTTGTAAGAGCCTGTAGAAAATAGAGCAATCTAAGGTAGGAAGAAAATAGAGCTTTTAGCAAATAGATGGTAAGAAGAAAACAGAGCCTGTAGGCAAATAGATTTTGGGAGTAAGTACTAAAACAGACATTTTATTTGTTCATGAACTGCTCTTCCTTTCATCCATCAAAAAAGATTATACAGCAAATTAAGCTTCAATGAATATATTCTATTTTGCATTACATGATTGAAATACCCGTCATCATATGCACTAGAAACCTTTGGTAATTAATCTTTGTCCTCATTTGTTGCTTTTCAACTATTGTAAACTCATATGACTACTTGGTACCATAAGAGTGTATGGGCTAAGATTGGGAGGACTATTAATCCACTTGTCCAAACAGAGTTGTCTACGGTAAGAAGAAAACAGAGCTTCTAGTAGATAAATGATAAGAAGAAAACAGAGCTTCTAGTAGATAAATGATAAGAAGAAAACAGAGCTTCTAGTAGATAAATGATAAGAAGAAAATAGAGCTTCTAGTAGATAAATGATAAGAAGAAAACAAAGCCTCTAGCAAATAGACGGTAAGAAGAAAATAGAGCCTATAGGAGCCTGTAAAAAAACACAGTAGCCTATGGTAAGAAGAAAACAGAGCCAATGGCAAATAGATGGTAAGAAGAAAATAGAACTTGTAGCAAATAAATGGTAAGAAGAAAACAAAGCCTGTAGCAAATAGACGGTAAGAAAAAAAGAGAACTTGTAGAAAAATGATTTTTGGAGTAGGTACTAAAATAGACATTTTATCTGTTCGTGTAGTCCCCTTCCTTTCATCTGTCAAAAAAAATTATACAACAAATTAAACTTCAATGAATAAATTCTATTTTGCATTACATGGAGTTTAGGAATTTGAAAATCAAGCTACTTCTTTCAAAATTATGTGCAAAGGTAACCTTTGGTAATTAATCCTCATCCTTATTTGTTGCTTTCCAACTATTGGAAACACATGTGATTGTTGGCAACCCTCAAAGTGTATGATTGAAGATTAGGAGGATTGTTATTGCACTTGTCCAAATAAAATAGCCTACGGTAAGAAAAAAATAAAGCCTTAAACAAATAAATGGTAAGAAAAAAACAGAACCTAAAGGAGCCTGTACAAAAAGAGCAGCCTACGCAAAGAAGAAACTAAAGCCTTTAGCAAATAGACGTTAAGAAGGAAAAAGAGCCTCTAGCAAATAAATGGTAAAAAGAAAACAAAGCCTATAGGAGCTTATAGAAAACAAAGCATCTTATGGTAAGAAGAAAATAGAGCCTGTAGCAAATAGACGATAAGAAGAAAACACAATCTATAGGAGCTTGTAAAAAATAGAGCAGTCTAGGGTAGAAAGAAAACAGAGCCTGTAGAAAATAGACAATAAGAAGAAAATAGAATCTGGAGGAGCCTGTAGAAATTATTATAGCCTACGAAAAGAAGGAAATAGAGCCTGTAGCAAATAGACGGTAAGAAGAAAACAAAGTCTCTAGCAAATAGATTTTACGAGTAGGTACTAAAATAGACATTTTATTTGTTCTTGCACTCTTCTTCCTTTCATCCATCAAAAAATATTATACGGTAAATTAATCTTCAAAGAATAGATTCAGTTTTGCATTACATGGTTGAAATATTCGTGGAGTTTATGAATTAGAAAATCAAGCAACTCCTTTCAAAATTATGTGCATAAGTAACCTTTAACAATTAATCTTCCTCCTTATTTGTTGCTTTCCAATTGTTGGAAACTCATGTGACTGTTGGCTACCATCAAAGTGTATGGACTAAGATTGGGAGGACTATCAATCCACTTGTCCAAACAGAGTCGCCTCTATTAAGATGAAAATAGAGCCTCTAGCAAATAGATGTTAAGAAGGAAAAAAAACCTCTAGCAAATAAATGATAAGAAGAAAACAAAGCCTACAAGAGCTTATAGAAAATAAAGCATCCTATGGTAAGAAGAACACAGAGCCTGTAGCAAATAGATGATAAAAGAAAATAAGGCCTGTAATAAATAAACGTTAAGAAGAAAACAAAACCTGTAGGAGCCTGTAGAAAATAAAGCAGTCAATGGTAGAAAGAAAAGAAAGCCTATAGCAAATAGACGATAAGAAGAAAACATAACTAAGAGGAGCCTATAGAAATTAGTGTAGCCTACGAAAAGAAGAAAACAGAGCTTCTAGCAAATAGATTTTAGGAGTAGGTACTAAAATAGACTTTTTATTTATTAGTGCACTCTTCTTCCTTTCATCCATTAAAAAATATTATACGACAAATTAAGCTTTAAAGAATAGATTTTGTTTTGCATTACATGGTTGAAATACCCATGGAGTTTGCAAATGTAAAAATCAAGCCACTTCTCTCAAAATTATATACACAGGCAACCTTTGGTAATTAATCTTCATCCTCATTTGTTGCTTTCCAACTGTTGCAAACTATGTGACTGCTAGCTATCATTAGAGTGTATGGGAAGAAGAAAACAACACCTATAGCAAATAGACAGTAAGAAGAAAACGGAGCTTGTAGCAAATAGATTTTAGGAGTAGGTATTAAAATAGACATTTTATCTGTTCATGCATTGCTCTTCCTTTCATCCATCAAAAAAGGTTATACAGAAATTAAGTTTCAATGAATAGATTATGTTTTGCATTACATGGTTGAGATACCCGTGGGGTTTACAAATTTGAAAATAAAGCTACTTCTTTCAAAATTATGTGCACAAGGAACCTTTGGTAATTAATCCTTATCCTTATTTGTTGCTTTCCGACTGTTGGAAACTCATGTGACTGTTGGCTACCATCAGTGTATGGGCTAAGATTGGGAGGACTATTGATCCACTTGTCCAAATAGAGCAGCCTACGGTAAAAAGAAAATAAAGCCTTTAGCAAATAGATGGTAAGAAGAAAATAGAGCCTGTAGAAAATAGAGCAACCTATTGTAAGAAGAAAATAGAGCTTGTAGCAAATAGATGGTAAGAAGAAAACATAGTAGCCTAAGGTAGGAAGAAAACAAAGCCTGTAGCAAATAAATGGTAGGAAGAAAATAGAACCTTAAGGAGCCAACAGAAAACAAAGCAGCCTACGGAAAGAAGAAAACAAAGCCTGTAGCAAATAGACTGTAAGAAGAAAATAAAGCTTGTAGAAAATAGAGCAACCTATTGAAAGAAGAAAATAGAACTTATAGAAAATAGACAGTAAGAAGAAAACAGAGTAGCCTAAGGTAGGAAAAAACAAAGCCTGTAGCAAATAGATAGTAAGAAGAAAACAGAACTTGGAGGAGCCAATAGAAAACAGAATAGCCTATGAAAAGAAGAAAACAAAGCCTGTAGCAACTAGATTGTAAGAAGAAAACAGAGCTTGTAGAAAATAGAGCAACCTATTGAAAGAAGAAAATAGGGCTTATAGCAAATAGACAGTAAGAAGAAAACAAAGCCTATAGCAAATAGATTTTAGAAGTAAGTATTAAAATAGACATTTTATCTATTCGTGTACTCCTCTTCCTTTCATCCATCAAAAAAGAATATACGGAAAATTATGCTTCAATGAATAGATTTTGTTTTGCATTACATGGTTGAAATACCCATGGAGTTTACGAATTTGAAAATCAAGCTACTTATTTCAAAATTTTGTGCACAGGCAACCTTTGATAATTAATCCTCATCCTCATTTATTGCTTTCTAGTTGTTGGAAACTCAAATGATTACTGGTTACTATTAGAGTGTATGGGTTTCAAAAGTATTCTAGTTGTCCAAACAGAATAACCTACGATAAGAACAAAACAAAACATGTAGCAAATAGACGGTAAAAAAGAAACAGAACTTATAGCAAATAAATTTTAGGAGGCTCGACAAGTATTGTTTATTAAGAGCCTGTAGAAAATAGAGCTAACCTTTACTTCTAGTCTACTGCAAGTGACTGCCCCTAATTTTAAGGTAAATGCTTAATAGTCAAAGTCTTATTAATTAGTATATTTAAGTATTTAATTATACTATATTTGTAATATATATATATATATATATATATATATTCTATTACTATAAAATATATATATAATATTATTATATAATATAATTAAATATTATAAATAGAATTCTAAGAAAGTTTAATCCATCATTTAGTAAATATGCATTTCAAATTTTTTCAATATTCTTTTTATCATTTATCAACAAGAAAACACAAAAAAAAAAAGAAAAATTTGAATTGAAAAGCATCTATTGTCTAATGGATAGGACATAAGTCTCTAAACCTTGGTATAGGTTCAAATCCTATTGGACATAATATGTTTTCATTCCATTAAACTTCAATGAATAGATTCTATTTTGCATTCCCTAGTTGAAATACCCATGGAGTTTATGAATGTGAAAATCATGTTGCTTCTTTCAAAATCATGTGCACAGGCAACCCTTTGGTATTTAACTCCTCATCCTTATTAGTTGCTTTCCAACTCTTGGACTCACGAGACTGCTAGCTACAATCAGGTGTATGGCATAAGATTGGGAGGACTGTCATCCACTTGTCCAAATACAGTAGACTAGGGTAATGAAGAAAATAGAGGCTCTAGCAATTTGAAGTAAGAAGAAAAGAACCTCATAGCGATAAACAGTTAGAAGAAAATAAAGCCTATAGAAATAGACGTAAGAAGAAAAAAGGCTTTATCAAATAAATAATAAGAAGAAAAACACAAACCTGTATGAGCTTTTAAAAATAGAGTAGCCTATAGTAAGAAAAACAAAGCCTATGGCAAATAAAGGGTATGAAAGCAAAACCTGAAGAAGCCCATAGAAATAGAGTAGCATACGAAAAGAAGAAAATAGAGCCTGTGGAAATAAATGTTAAGGAGAAATAGAGCCTGCAACAAATATTTAAGAGTAGGTACTAAAATAGACATTTTATTTGTTTGTGCACTCTTCTTCCTTTCATCAATGAAAAAAGGTTTTGTACAGCAAATAAAGCTTTAACAAATAGATTCTATTTTACATTACATGGTTGAAATACCCATGGAGTTTATGAATTTGAAAATGAAGTAACTTCTCTCAAAATTTATGCACAGGCAACATTTGGTAATTAATCTCGTCCTCATTTATTGCTTTCGAATTGTTGGAAACTTATGTGATTACTGGCTACCATCAGAGTGGATGGGCTACGATTAGGA
The DNA here is from genome assembly GCA_020883675.1 of Bruguiera gymnorhiza. Classification (NCBI taxonomy): domain Eukaryota; kingdom Viridiplantae; phylum Streptophyta; class Magnoliopsida; order Malpighiales; family Rhizophoraceae; genus Bruguiera; species Bruguiera gymnorhiza. Next base: position 18,708 of record JAIRCJ010000265.1, read on the forward strand.
GGATTGCAATCCACTTGTTCAAACAGAGCAGCCTATGGTAGGTGGAATCTAGCAAATAAACAGGAAGAAGAGAATAGAGCAGCCTATGGTAAGAAGAAAAAAAAGCCTGTAGCAAATTGATAGTAAGAAGAAATAGAACCTGGAGGAGATTGGTAAAAAATAGGGTAGTATAGTGGAAAGAAGAAAGAGAGCCTGTAGCAATAGATGGTAAGAAGAAAATAGAACTTGGAGGAGCCTATAGAAAAGAGGGTAGCATACGAAAAGAAAAAAATAGAGCTTGTAGCAAATAGACAGTAAGAAGAGAACAAAACCTGCTGTAATAGAGTTTAGGAGTAGGTACTAAAATAGACATTTTATCTGTTCTTGGCACTTATCTTCCTTTTCATCCATCAAAAAAGAATATATGAAAAATTAAAACTTCATGAATAGATTTTGTTGTTGCTTTACATTGGTTGAATAATCCTATGGAGTTTTATGAATTTGAAAATGAAGCTACTTCTTTCAAAAATTATGTGCACAGGCAACCTTCGATAATTAATCCTCGTCCTCATTTGTTGCTTTCCAACTATTGGAAACTCATGTGATTACTGGCTGCCATCAACCCACTTGTTCAAACAAAACAGTGTACAGTAAAAAGAAAACAGAGCCTCTAGCAATTAAATGGTAAGAAGAAAACAAAGCCTCTAGCTAATAAACAATAAGAAAAAAAACACAGCCTGTAAGAGCCTTTAGAAAACTGAGTAGCTTATAGTAAGAAGAAAATATAGCCTGTGGCAAATAAAGGGTAAGAAGAAAACAAAACCTGAAGGAGCCTGTAAAAAATAGAGTAGCCTATGGAAAGAAACAAATAGAGCCTGTAGGAAATATACGGTAAGGAGAAAATAAAGCCTACAACAAATAAATTTTAAGTGTAGGTATTGAAATAGACATTTTATCTGTTTGTACACTCCTCTTCCTTTCATCAATGAAAAAAGATTGTATGAAAAATAAAGTTTCAATGAATAGATTCTATTTTGCATCACATGGTGGAAATACCCATGGAGTTTATGAATTTGAAAATGAAGCAACTTCTTTCAAAATTATGTGCATAGACAACCTTTGGTATTTAATCCTTATCCTCATTTGTTGCTTTCTAACTATCGGAAACTTATGTGACTGTTGGCTGCCATCAGAGTGTATGAGCTAGGATTGAGAGCATTGTTAGTCCACTTGTCCAAATAGAGCAGCCTCTGGTAAGAAGAAAACAGAGCATCTAGCAAATAAATGCTAAAAGAAAATAGAGCCTTTAGCAAATAAACAGTAAGAAGAAAATAAAACTTACAAGAGCCTATAAAAATATAATAGCCTATAGTAAGAAGAAAATAAAACCTGCAGGAGCTTGTAGAAAACATAGTAGCCTATGGTAAGAAGCAAATAGAGCTTGTAGTAAATAAATGATAAGAAGAAAATATAGCTTGTAGGAGCCAGTGGAAAATAGAGTAGCCTAAGCTACGAAGAAAATCGAGCCTGTAACAAATAGACAGTAAGAAGAAAACATATCTTGGAGGAGCCTATAGAAAACATAGTTGCTTATGGAAAGAAGAAAAAATGGGCCACCTCTCAAAATGATGTTGCGGGCTTATGATTTGGGAAATAATCATCCCTCACCACATGGGCTTAAAAATTAAAGGTTCACTCATTCTTTTGGAACTATCTTCATAGTTTCTAATGGGCTTACAATATGACCCAAATCTTTGATGTTGGAAGAAAAATGAAATTTTTAAATGTAACATCATAATTTAGCCTAAATTAGATAATATTGAAGAAAAAGAATTAAAAAAAAGGTACTAAGAAAGGTTTTATAGAAAAAAAATTTATAATAATTATATTGTCATATAATAATGAGAAATAATATATAAAAATTAATTAAAATAAAGGATTTTATACTAGTTGACAAAGAAAATAATTTAAAATAATTATATAATCATGCAAATCAAAATAATATCTCTAACATATCATAGCATTGGTAGGTTATAAAAAGGAATGCAAAGCAAATTATGATCTTGAGTATTCTTATTAAATAGCATCTCAATTGAAAAGGTTACTTCCTCTTGTGTCAATAATGATAGCAAGTATATATCTTGTAATATGTAGCAGCCCTATTGATCCTTCAAATATTACAAACCATATCTACTACCTAGCTTAAGCAAGATATTGCCTATGCATGCAAAGAACATCAAGAATTAAGGCAATACAAATAGAAATGCCAAAAAACCAAATAATACACTGTGCATAAAATTTTAGTAAATATAAATAGCACACTAAAATGCTAAAAGGAAAATTTATCTGAAAGATTCAATCTTGGTCTAGCCTAATAGGTATATAGAAATACAGACAATCTTTAGGTAACTTTCATAGTTTATCCAACTCATAGTTGTACTCAATTTTCTAACTTTCATGAGGACAACATGAAGAATATAATAAGCAAAATTTAGGGAAAATTGTAATGCACAGGGTATGGAGAATGCACGAAGCTAGTATGGTGATGAAGATGCCATGACAGAATTTATACAAAGCACCTTTTGAATTGGAAATTTTGAAATATTGTGATAAAAAAGACTAGGCGTGATTTATAAGATGTCAAAGTACATGGGTTTAGACATAAGTGTGCACCATTTATGGAAGTTTTCTTATAATAGTGTGCAACATCAACATGAGCTTGGGCAGCTTGATGTTTGTTGTCTAGCTACAAACATCAAATGCATCACATGGGCATAAAAAAAATGTAATAAAGTTGAAAGCAAAATCAAACTTAATGCTTAATTCAAAATATAGAAAAACTCTTACCTTCAAATGACAGTTTGCCAACTTGATGTAAGCTGTTGAAGATTGCAATGAGTATTGTGTAAACCAATGCGATTGTTAAAGAGAAAATGTTTAGATTTTATCAATTAAGTTGTTGTTGTAATCTCTCACTCAAATAATAAAGGTACATTCATAATATTTCACTCTTTTTATAAGTTAATTTGTGCAGTTATGATCATGGTCCCAAATTCAGAATTTTCCCAAGTACATTTGATATGGCATGGCCTAGAGCCTTAACGCCTTATTTCACAAAAATAACACCATAATTTACATTACATACCCATCTCTAGATAGGAGTTGCCGATCCGATGGCGGAAATGCTCAAGAATGCCACATAAGTCAAAGGCAACAAATCTTGAACGACAATGCATATAGAAAGATGAATGACGCTTTCATGCTTTCTTTTAGTTTTGCATTTCAATGTATGCCCATTCTTATAGAAAATTGTAAATGGATATAGATTTATTTTGCTTGCTTTTGAAGTACCAAGTGTTCAAAGAATAAGGTTCAGACTTTAAAATACCATGACAAAGAAATGTACAAAATTGTGGTCTCCACATTACATTGCCCATAAGTAGCTAGCTTCAAAAGAGACCATGAATCACACAGAGATAAACAGACACGGTGAATGAGATAGCTTTATGTAGAGCCATATCTATCACCCTTTCACAAAATCCATTGAGCCAATCCGTGACCATCACCTTATACTTCGAATTTAGTTTTGGTTCGATTTAATTATATCTAATTTCATTATTTCTCAAAAGTTGAAAATATTTTATAATTTTTCACCCAGGCGAGCTCTTGGAAAAATCGAAGCAAATATTGAATGGATTAAGGTCAAGCCCAAATATCCCACAGACAAAGCTCAATAAAACTAGGACCCAATGCACATCTCAATGTCATTCATACCACAGTAAACTGAAGATGATCACAATCATCAAAACGAACAATAATAAGTACCTAACCTATGATGTTTGCATTTACAACATAAAAATCTCCTTTTTTGAGTGAACTAAAAAAGGGGAAAAAAAGAAAAAGAAGAAAAAAAAAAGAGAATCAATAAAGTAATGGCTGAATAATGAGCTGAAGTTTACAGAGAACTTGGAAGCACAAATTTGCCCATTATAAGCTAAAGAGGAAGCTTTCAATAACCAGACTAGCAAACATATTGCAAATCCTATTTTCTCTGCGAATCCTTTTTCCGCCCAACATCTTACAAATTTTGTTAGGAACAAAGGTTCCAAATTGATTACTCAAATTTGCAGTGCAGGTGTCCCAAAATTGTATTTTGTAAAGTTTTTGCAAGACTTGGTTGTTAAGATTGCAATAACATTGATATTATTTTTAATGCATAATAATTTTGATGTTATTATTAAATAAGTATATAAATATTTTATAATTTTATTAATTTAATAAAATGTCACGTATTAATATATACAAATAATATAAATATAACGTTATACTCATAATTCACATATATTAGCTATGTATTAAATTGAAAAATTCAAATTCTTCTATAATAAAAATTATAAAAATTCTTCTATATAATAAAAATTCTTCTACTTAAATATCAAAAATATATTAAATTAAATTCAATTAGTCAAACTTTTATTCAAATATTTAATTCTAAATTACGATGAATTTGAGTTGATTTTAATATTTTCTTTTAATTTTTATTCAATCTCACAAGCATTCACAATATATATTTTAATTTGATATAATTTTTAAATTTTAATAAATTATTTTTTAAATCTGTAATAACAATATTAATAAGAATATTAAGAGTTTTTTTTTTTTGACAATTTTGTCCACTAACTTTAATCGACTTATACCTGACTTCATAAATCCTAATATATGAACTTTATACATTTTACTACTTAATATGAACTTTATAAATTATTTGACTCACATATACTACTTATGTATTAAATTGCAAATTACATTTAACACGTGAAAAATAAAATATGGAGGCATCGATTTTAGAAGAGAAGCCAAAAAGAGCCAACTAGTAGGGAAGTGGTAACACTAAAACACAAAGACATTGATTTTAAAAGGCAAGCCAAAAGGTGTTGGCCTTCACTTCTAGTAAGAAAGCGGTAAAAAGGAATTTCAAAAAAGGTAAAAACATAGAGAATTGTTGCAAGTTTTTTTCCAATAAAAAGGAAACAGAACCTATAATAAATAGATGGTAAGAAAAAAATAGAAGTTGTAACAAATAGATTTTAGAAGAGTCTTGAGAAGATAGAGCAGCCTTTGGTAAGAAGAAAATAGAGTTTGCAACAAATAGATGGTCAGAAGAAAATAGAGTCAGTAGGAACCTGTAGAAAATAAAGCAACCTACGGTAAGAAGAAAACAGAATCTGTAGCAAATAGATTTTTGGAGTAGATACTAAAATAGACATTTTATATGTTCGTGCACTCCTCTTCCTTTCATCCATAAAAAAAGATTATATGACAAATTAAACTTCAATAAATAGATTTTGTTTTTACATTACATGGTTAAAATACCTATAGACTTTACGAATGTGAAACTCAAGCTACTTCTTTCAAAATTATGTGCACAAGTAACCTTTAGTAATTAATTCTCGTCCTCATTTGTTGCTTTCCAACTATTGAAAACTCATGTGAATGTTGGATACCATTAAAGTGTAAGGGCTAAGATTGGGATGATTGTCAATCCACTTGTCCAAACATAACAGCCTACAGTAAGAAGAAAACAAAGCCTATAGCAAATAAACGGTAAGAAGAAAATAGAACTTTTAGCAAATAAATAGTAAGAAGAAAGCAAAGCTTGTAGAAAATAGAACAGCCAATAGTAAGAAGAAAACATAGCTGTAACAAATAGATAGTATGAAAAAAAACAAAACTTGTAGAAGCCTATAGAAAACAAAGTAGTCTAAAATTAGAAGAAAATAGAGCCTGTAGTAAAATAGAGGAGCATACGAAAAGAAGAAAATAGAGCTGTAGCAAATAAACGGTAAGAAGAAAATAAAACCTGTAGCAAATAGATTTAAAGAGTAAGTACTAAAATAGAATTGTTCATGCACTCCTCTTCCTTTCATCTATCAAAAGAGATTATACGGCAAATTAAGTTTCAATGAATAGATTATATTTTGCATTACATGGTTGAAATACCATGAACTTTACGAATGTGAAAATGAAGCTATTTCTTTCACAATTATGTGCATAGGCAACTTTTAGTAATTAATCCTAATTCTTATTTTTTGCTTTCCAACTGTTGCAAACTCATGTGACTATTGGATGCCATCAAAGTGTATTCCCTAAGATTGGTAAGACTGTCAATCCACTTGTCCAAACAAAGCAGCTTATGGTAAGAAGAAAACAAAGCCTATAACAAATAGACAGTAAGAAGAAAATAGAGCCTTTAGCAAATAAATAGTAAGAAGAAAATAGAGCCTCTAAGAGCTTGAAGAAAATAGAGCCTCTAAGAGCTTAAAGAAAATAGAGCCTTTAAGAGCCTGAAGAAAATAGAGCAGTCTAAGGTAGGAAGAAGATAAAGCACGTAGCAAATAAATGGTAAGAAGAAAACAGAACCTAAAGGAGTCTATAAAAAAGAGAGTAGCATATGGAAAGAAAAAAATAGAGCCTGTAAGAAATAGATAGTAAGAAGAAAATAGAGTCTGGAGCAAATAGCTTTTAGGAGTAGATACTAAAATAGACATTTTATCTATTTGTGCACTCCTCTTCCTTTCATCCATCAAAAAAGATTATACGACAAATTAAGTTTCAAGGAATAGATTCTATTTTGCATTACCTAGTTGAAATACCTATGGAGTTTACCTATGTGAAAATCAAGCTACTTCTTTCAAACTTATAAGCACAAGTAACCTTTGGTAATTAATCCTCATTCTCACTTGTTACTTTCCAATTAGTGGAAACTCATGTGGCTACTGGCTACTATCAGAGTATATGGCCTAAGATTGGGAGGATTGTTAATCCATTTGTCCAAATAGAGCAGCTTATAGTAGGAAGAAAATAAAGCCTCTAGCAAAGAGAAGGTAAGAAGAAAATATAGCCTTTAGGAAATAAACGACAAGAAGAAAATAGAGTAAATAAGAGCCTCTAGAAAATAGAACAGCCTATACTAAGAAGAAACCAAAGCTTATAGCAAATAGATGGCAAGAAAAAAACAAAACCTAAAGGAGCTTGCAAAAAACAAAGCAGCCTATGGAAGGAATAAAATAAATAGATTTTAGGAGTACGTACTAAATTAGACATTTTATTTGTTCATGCACTCCTCTTCCTTTCATCCATCAAAAGAGATTATAGGACAAATTAGACATCAATGAATAGATTCTGTTCTGCATTACATGGTTGAAATACCTATGGAGTTTACGAATTTGAAAATCAAGCTACCTCTTTCAAAATTATATGTACAGGCAACCTTTGGTAATTAATCCTTGTCCTCATTTGTTGCTTTCCAACTGTTGGAAACTCATGTGATTGCTAGCTACCATTAGAGTGTATGGGCTAAGATTGGGAGCATTTTTAATTCACTTGTCCAAACAGAGCAACCTACGGTAAGAAGAAAATACAGCCTTTAACAAATAGACGATAAGAAGAAAATAAAGCAACATATGGTAAGAAGAAAGAAGAGCCTGTAGCAAATAGATGGTAAGAAGAAAATAGAGCCAGTAGGAGCCTATTGAAAACAGAGTAGCCTAAGGTAGGACAAAAACAAAGCCTGTAGCAAATAGACGGTAAGAAGAAAATAGAGCCAGTAGGAGCCTATTGAAAATAGAGTAGCCTAAGGTATGATGAAAACAGAGCCTGTAGCAAATAGACAGTAAGAAGAAAATAGAGCTAGTAGGAGCCTATTGAAAACAGAGCAGCCTAAGGTAGAACAAAAACAGAGCCTATAGCAAATAGACAATAAGAAGAAAACAAAACTTGGAGATGCCTATAGAAAATAAAGCAGTATACGGAATGAAGAAAATAGAGTCTATGGCAAATAAACGGTAAGAAGGAAACAAAACTTGCAGCAAACAAATTTTTGGAGTTAGTACTAAAATAGACATTTTATCTGTTTGTGCACTCCTCTTCCTTTCATCAATAAAAAATATTATATAGCAAATTAAGCTATCATGAATAGATTTTGTTGTGTATTACATGGTTGAAATACCCGTGAAGTTTATGAATATGCAAATCATGTTACTTCTTTCAAAATTATATGCATAGGCAATCTTTGGTAATTAATCCTCATCCTCATTTATCACTTTTCCAACTGTTGGAAGCTCATGTGGCTGCTGGCTACCATGTAGTTTACATATGTGAAAATCAAGCTACTTCTTTCAAAATTATGTGCATTGGCAACCTTTGGTAATTAATCCTTGTCCTCATTTGTTGCTTTCCAACTACTAGAAACTCATGTGGCTGCTGGCTACCATCAAAGTGTATAGCCTAAGATTGGGAGGACTGTCAATCCATTTGTCCAAACATAGTAGCCTATGGTAAGAATAAAATAAAGTCTCTAACAAATAAACGGTAAGAAGAAAATATAGATTCTAGCAAATAGACGGCAAGAAGAAAACATAACCTGTAGAAAACAGAGCAGCCTATGATAAGAAGAAATCAAAGCCTATAGCAAATAGATGGTAAGAAGAAAACAAAACTTAGAGGAGCTTGTAGAAAATAGAGCAGCCAATAGAAAGAAGCAAATAAAGCCTATAGCAAATAGATTTTAGGAATATGTACTAAAATAGACATTTTATTTATTCGTGCACTCCTCTTCCTTTCATCCATCAAAAGAGATTATATGGAAAATTAAGATTCAATGAATAGATTTTGTTGTGCATTACATGGTTGAAATACCAGTGGATTTTACGAATTTGAAAATCAAGCTACTTCTTTCAAAATTATATGCATAAGCAACCTTTGGTAATGAATAGATTTTGTTTTGCATTACATGGTTGAAATATTCATGGAGTTTAAGAACTTGAAAATTAAGCTACTTCTTTCAAAATTATGTGCACATGCAACATTTGGTAATTAGTCCTCATCCTTAATTGTTGCTTTCTAACTGTTGGAAACTCATGTGACTGTTGGCTATCATCAGAGTTTATGGCCTAAGATTGGGAGGACTGTAAATCCATTTGTCCAAACATAATAGCCTACGGTAAGAAGAAAACAAAGCCTCTAACAAATAAACGATAAGAAGAAAATAGAACCTAGAGGAGCCTATAGAAAATAGAGCAGCCTACAAAAGAAGAAAACAAATGTTGAAGCAAATAAATGTTAAGAAGAAGTGCCTATAGCAAATAGATTTTAAGAGTAGGTACTAAAATAGACATTTTATCTGTTCGTACACTACTCTTCCTTTCATCTATCAAAAAAGATTATATGGCAAAATTTTGTGCATAGACAACCTTTGGTAATTAATCTTTGTCCTCATTTGTTGCTTTGCAACTATTGGAAGCTCATGTGACTACTGGCTACCATTATAGTGTATAGGCTAAGATTAAGAGGGCTATCAATCCACTTGTCCAAATATGGAAACCTATGGTAAATAAACAGTTAGAAGAAAACAGAGTGTCTAGCAAATAGACAGTAAGAAGAAAATAGTGTAGCCGATGGTATGAAAAAATAAGAGCTTGTAGCAAATAGGTGGTAAGAAGAAAACAAAGCTTACAACAAATAAATTTTAGGAGTAGGTACTAAAATATGCAAGGAAGAAAACAGAACTTGCAGCAAATAGATTTTAAGAGTAGGTACTGAAATAGACATTTTATCTGTTCGTACACTTCTCTTCCTTTCATTAATAAAAAAAGATTGTACGACAAATTAAACTTCAATAAATAGATTATGTTTTGCATTACATGGTTGAAATACCCATGGAGTTTACAAATTTGAAAATAAAGCAACTTTTTTAAAAATTTTGTGCACAAGCAACCTTCGGTAATTAATACTTGTTCTCGTTTGTTTCTTCTAACTATCGGAAACTCATGTGACTGTTGGGTACCATCAAAGTGTATGGGCTTGGATTGGGAGTACTGTCAATCCACTTGTCCAAATAGAGCAGCCTTTAGTAAGAGGAAAAGAGAGCCTTTAGCAAATAAACACCAAAAGAAAACAAAGCCTCTAGCAAATAAACAGTAAGAAGAAAATAGAACCTGCAGTAGCCTGTAGAAAACATAGCTGCTTATGCTAAGAAGAAAATATAGTCTATAGAAAACATAGCGGCCTATGGTAAGAAGAAAATAGAGTCTGTAGAAACCATAGTAACTTATGGTAAGAAGAAAACAGAGCCTGTAGCAAATAGAAGGTAAGAAGAAAATATAACTTGTAGGAGCCAGTAGAAAATAAAGTAGTCTAAGATAGGAAGAAAATAGAGCCTGTAACAAATAGACAGTAAGAAGAAAACATATCTTGGAGGAGCCTAAAAAAACATATCTTGGAGGAGCCTATAGAAAACAGAGTTGCCTATAGAGGTACTAAAATAGACATTTTATCTATTTGTGCACTCCTATTCCTTTCTTCCATAGAAAAAGATTATATGACAAATTAAGCTTCAATGAATAAATTATGTTTTGCATTACATGGTTGAAACACCCATGGAGTTTATGAATGTGAAAATCAAGCTACTTCTTTCAAAATTATTTGCATAAGCAACCTTCGGTAATTAATCCTCCTCCATATTTGTTGCTTTTCGACTATTGAAAACTCATATGACTACTAGCTACCATCATGGTGTATGGGCTAAGATTGGGAGGATTGCCAATCCACTTGTCCAAACAGTGTAGCCTACAGTAGGAAGAAAATAAAGACTCTAGCAAATAGATAGAAACAAGAAAATAGAACTTGTAGAAAAAAAAGCAGCATATGGTAAGAAGAAAACAAAGCCTATAGCAAATAAACGGTAAGAAGAAAATAGAGCCTGTATGAGCCAATAAAAAACAATTCAATCTAAGGTAGGAAGAAAACAGAACTTGTAGCAAATAGATTTTAGGAGTAAGAAATAAAATAGATATTTTATCTGTTCATTCACTCCTCTTCCTTTCATCCATTAAAAGAATTATACGGCAAATTAAGCTTCAATGAATAGATTCTATTTTGCATTACATGGTTGAAGTACCCGTGGAGTTTATGAATTTGAAAATGAAGCCACTTCTATCAAAATTGCATCCATAGGCAAACTTCGGTAATTAATCCTAGTCCTCATTTGTTCCTTTCCAACTATTGGAAACCCATGTGACTGTTGGCAACCATTAGAGTGTATGGGCTTTGATTAGGAGGACTATCAACTTATCCAAACAAAGTAGCCTCTGACAAGAAGAAAACAGTATCTCTAGCAAATAGACAATAATAAGAAAACAAAGCTTCTAGAAAATAAATGGTAAGAAGAAAACATAGCCTGTAGAAAATAGAGCAGCCTATGGTAAGAAGAAAACAAAGCCTATAGCAAATAAACTGTAAGAAGAAAACAAATATTGTAGCAAATAAACAGTAAGAAGAAAACATAGCTTGTAGGAGCTTGTAGAAAATAGAGTAGCCTAAGGGAGGGAGAAAATAGAGCCTTTAGTAAATAAATAATAAGAAGAAAATAGAACTTGAAGGGGCCTGTAGAAAACAGAGTAGGCTATGGAAAGAAGAAAATAACAGATATAACAACTAGATGGTAAGAAGAAAACAGAGCTTATAGTAAATAGATTTTTGGAGTAGGTACTAAAATAGGCATTTTATCTGTTCATTCAATCCTCTTCCTTTCATCCATCAAAAAAGATTATACCAAAAATTAAGTTTCAATGAATAGATTCTTTTTTGCATTACATGGCTGAAATACTAATAGAGTTTATGAAAGTGAAAATTAAGCTGGTTCTTTCAAAATTATGTACACAAACAACCTTTGCTTTTGAATCCTTGTCTTTATTTGTTGCTTTCCAATTGTTGGAAACTCATGTAACTGCTGGCTACCATCAGGGTGTATGGTCTAAGTTTGGGAGGATTGTCAATCCACTTGTCCAAATAGAGCAACCTATGGTAAGAAGAAAACAGAGCCTCTAGCAAATAGAAGGTAAGAAGAAAATAAAACCTCTAGCAAATAAATGAATAGATTATGTTTTGCATTATATGACTGAAATACCCATGGAGTTTACAAAAGTGAAAATCAAGCTAGTTCTTTCAAAATTATATGCATAGGGAACCTTTGGTTTTGAATCCTTATCCTCATTTGTTACTTTCTAACAATTGGAAACTCATGTGACTGTTTGTTACCATCAGAGTGTATAGTCTAAGTTTGGGAGGACTCTCAATCCACTTGTCCAAACGGAGCAACCTATGGTAAGAAGAAAATAGAGCCTTTAGCAAATAGAAGGTAAGAAGAAAATAGAGCCTCTAGCAAATAAACAGTAAGAAGAAAACAGAGCCTGTAGCAAATAGACAGTAAGAAGAAATAGAGCCTATAAAAGCCTTTAGAAAATAAAATAGCCTATGGTAGGAGGAAAACAGAGCCTATAATAAATAAACGATAAGAAAAAAATAGAACTTATAGGAGCCTGTAGAAAACAAAGCAGCCTTCGGAAAGAATAAAATAGAGCCTTTAGCAAATAGATTTTAGGAGTAGGTACTAAAATAGACATTTTATTTGTTCATGCTCTCCTCTTCCTTTCATCCATCAAAAGGATTATACAGTGAACTAAGCTTTAATGAATAAATTCTATTTTGCATTACATGGTTGAAATACCTATGGAGTTTACGAATTTGAAAATGAAGGTAGTTCTATTAAAATTATGTGCACAGGTAATCTTTGGTAATTAATCTTCATCCTTATTTGTTGCTTTCCAACTGTTGGAAACCTATGTAATTGTTGGCAACTTATGTGATTGTTGGCAACCATTAAAGTGTATGGACTACGATTGGAAGGGTTGTTAATCCACTTGTTCAAATAAAGCAGCCTTTGGTAAGAAGAAAATAGTGCCTCTAGCAAATAGATGATAAGAAGAAAACAGAGCTTTCAGCAAATAAACAGTAAAAAGAAAATAGAGCCTATAGAAAACTGAGCAGCCTATGGTGAGAAGAAAACAAAGCTTGTAGCAAATAGAAGATAAGAAGAAAATATAGCTTGTAGGAGCTGTAGAAAATAGAGTAGCCTATGGTAGAGAGAAAATAGAGCCTTTAGTTAATAGATGATAAGAAGAAATAGAACTTAAAGGAGCCTATAGAAAACAGAGTAGCTTATGGAAAGAAGAAAATAAAGGTTATAGCAAATAGACAGTAAGAAGAAAATAGAGCTTGTAACAAATAGATTTTTGGAGTAGGTACTAAAATAAGCATTTTATCTGTTCATGCAATCCTCTTCCTTTCATCCATCAAAAAAGATTATACCAAAAATTAAACTTCAATGAATAGATTCTATTTTGCATTACATGGCTGAAATACTAATAGAGTTTATGAAAGTGAAAATCAAGCTGGTTCTTTCAAAATTATGTACACAAACAACCTTTGCTTTTGAATCCTCGTCCTCATTTGTTGCTTTCCAACTGTTGGAAACTCATGTAATTGCTTGCTACCATCAGGGTGTATGGTCTAAGTTTGGGAGGATTGTCAATCCACTTGTCCAAATAGAGCAACCTATGGTAAGAAGAAAACAGAACCTCTAGCAAATAGAAGGTAAGAAGAAAATAAAACCTCTAACAAATAAACGGTAAGAAAAAAAATAGAGTCTGTAGCAAATAGATGGTAAGAAGAAACAGAGCCTATAGAAGCCTTTAGAAAATAGAGCAGCCAAAGTAGGAAGAAAACAGAGTCTGTAGCAAATAGACAATAAGAAAAAAAAAAAAAACAACCTAGAGGAGCTTGTAGAAAACAGAGTGGCCTACAAAAAGAATAAAACAAAGCCTTTAGCAAATAGATTTTAGGAATAGGTATTAAAATAGACATTGTATTTGTTCATGCACTCTTCTTTCTTTCATCCATAAAAAAAGATTATACGACAAATTAAGTTTCAATGAATAGATTATGTTTTGCATTACATGGTGGAAAATACCCGTAGAGTTTACGAATTTGAAAATCAAGCTACTCCTTTCAAAATTATATGCTTAAGCAACCTTTGGTAATTAATCTTTGTCCTTATTTGTTATTTTCTAACAATTGGAAACTCATATGACTACTGACTACCATCAAAGGATATGGACTAAGATTGGTAGGACTGTTTATCCACTTGTTCAAATAGAGCAACCTATGGTAAGAAAAAAATAGAGCCTCTAACAAATAAACAATAACAAGAAAAATGTGCCTTTAGCAAAAAGAAGGCAAGAAGAAAATAGAGCTTGTTGGATCTTGTAGAAAAGAGAGCAACCTAGGGTAAGAATAAATCAGAGCTTATATCAAATAGATGGTAAGAAAAAAAAGAACAACATAACCTGTAGCTGCCTTTAGAAAATGTAGCAACCTAATATAGGAAGAAAACATAGCCTATAGTAAATAGACAGTAGGAAAAAAAATAGAACATAGATGAGCTTGTGAAAAATAGAGTAGCCTACGAAAAGAAGAAAATAGAGCCTGTAGCAAATAGATTTTGGGAGTAGTTACTAAAATAGACATTTTATCTATTTGTGTACTCCTCTTCCTTTCATCCATCAAAAAGGATTATACAAAAAATTAAATTTCAAAGAATAGATTATGTTTTTCATTACATGGTTGAAACACCCATGGAGTTTACAAATGTGAAATCAAGCTACTCCTTTCAAAATTATATGCACAGGTAACCTTTGGTTAATAATCCTCATCCTTATTTGTTACTTTCCAATTGTTGGAAACTCATGTGACTACTGGCCACCCTCAGAGGGTATGGGCTAATATTGGGAGGATTGTCAATCCACTTGTCCAAAGAGAGCAGTCTATATTAAGAAGAAAATAGAGCTTTTAGCAAATAGACGATAAAAAGAAAATAGAGCCTATAGAAAATAGAGTATCCTTTGGTAAGAAAAAAACTAAGCCTGTAGCAAATAAATGGTATAAAGAAAATAGAGCCTGTTGAAGCATGTAGAAAAAATTGCAGCCTAAGGTAGGAAGAAAATAGAGCCTATAGCAAATAAATGGTAAAAAGAAAACAAAACCTGGAGGAGCCTGTAGAAAATAAGGCAACATACAGAAAGAAGAAAATAGAGCTTGTAGCAAATATGTTTTAGGAGTAGATACTAAAATAGACATTTTATCTATTCATGCGCTCCTCTTCCTTTCATCCTTAAAAAAGATTATACAACAAATTAAGTTTTAATAAATAGATTCTGTTTTGCATTACATGGTTGAAATACCCTTGAAGTTTATCAATTTGAACATGAATATACTTCTTTCAAAATTATATGCACAAGCAACCTTTGGTAATTAATCTTCATCCTCATTTGTTGCTTTCCAACTATTGGAAACTTATGTGACTGTTGGCTACCATCAGAGTATATGGGTTAAGATTGGGAAGATTGTCAATCCCTTAGTCCAAATAAAGTAGTCTATGGTAAGAAGAAAACATAGTCTTTAGCAAATAGACGGTATGAAGAAAACAAAGTAGCATATGGTAAGAAGAAAAAGGTGCCTGTAGCAAATTGGCGATAAGCAGGAAACAAAGTTTGCAGGAGCCTGTAAAAAATAGAGTAGCCTTAAGTAGGAAGAAAATAGAGCATGTAGCAAATAAAAGGTAAGAAGAAAATAGAACCTTGAGGAGCCTGTAGAAAACAAAGTAGCATACAGAAGGAAGAAAACAGACCATGTAGCAAATGGAGAGTAAGAAGAAAATAGAACTTCCAACAAATAGATTTAGGAGTAGGTTCTAAAATAAATATTTTATCTATTCATGCACTCCTCTTCCTTTCATCAATAAAAAAAAGATTATATGACAAATTAAGCTATAATGAATAGATTCTATTGTGCATTACTGGTTGAAATACCCGTGGAATTTATGAATTTGAAAATCAAACTACTTCTTTCAAAATTACGTGCACAAACAACCTTTGGTAATTAATACTCATCTCATTTATTGCTTTCTAAGAATTAAAAACTCATGTGACTGCTGGCTACCATCAGAGTATATGGGCTAAGATTAGGAGGACTGTCAATCCACTTGTGCAGCCTACAATAAGATGAAAACTGAGGCTCTATCAAGTAGACAGTTAGAAGAAAATAAAGTCGCATACGGAAAGAAGAAAATAGAGCCTATAGCAATAGATGGTAAGTAGAAAATAGAGCCTGCAACAAATAGATTTTAAGAGTAGGTACTAAAATAGACATTTTATCTATTTGTGCACTTCTCTCCCTTTCATCGATCAAAAAAGATTGTACGACAAATTAAATTTTAATGAGTAGATTTTGTTTTGTATTATATGGTTGAAAAACTTGTGGAGTTTACGAATTTGAAAATGAAGCAACTTCTTTCAAAATTATGAGCATAGTTAACCTTTGGTATTTAATGCTTATCCTCATTTATTGGTTTTTAACTATTAGAAAATCATGTGACTGTTGGCTACTGTCAGAGTATATGGGCTAAGATTGGGAGGACTATTAATCCACTTATCCAAACAAAGTAGCCTTAGGTAAGAAGAAAATAAAGCTTTTAGCAAATAGACGATAAAAGAGAATAGAGCCTCTAGCAAATAAATGGTAAGAAGAAAATAGAGCATGTAGAAAACATAACAGCTTATGGTAAGAAGAAAATAGAGCCTATATAAAATAGATGGTAAGAAGAAAATATAACTTGTAAAAGCCAGTAGAAAATAGAGGCTGTAGAAAATAGATAGTAAGAAGAAAATATAACTTGGAGGAGCCTGTAGAGAATAGAGTTGCCTAAGGAAAGAAGAAAACATAAGTTGTAGTAAATAGACAGTAAGAGAAAAATAGAGCCTGTAACAAATAGATAGTAAGAAGAAAATAAAATCTATAGCAAATAGATTTTAGGAGTAAGTACTAAAATAGACATTTTATCTGTTTGTGCACTCCTCTTCCTTTCATCCATAAAAAAAGATTATACGACAAATTAGGCTTTAATGAATAGATTCTATTTTGCACTACATGGTTGAAACACCTATGGAGTTTACGAATGTGTAAATGAAGCTACTTCTTTCAAAATTATGTGCACATGCAACCTTTGGTATTTAATCCTCATCATCATTTGTTGGTTTCCAACTATCGAAAACTCATGTGATTGCTGGCTACTATCAGGATGTATGGGCTAGGATTAGGAGGATTGTCAATCCACTTGTCCAAACAAAACAACCTCAGGTAAGAAGAAAATAAAGCCTTTAACAAATAAACTATAAAAGCAAACAGATCCTCTAGCAAATAAACAGTAAGAAAAAATAGAGCCTGTAGAAAACATAGCAGCCTATGGTAAGAAGAAAATAGAGTCTATAGGAAATAGATGGTAAGAAGAAAATATAGTTTGTAAAAGCCAGTAAAAAATAGAGTAGGCTAAGCTAGGAAGAAAATGGAGCCTGTAAAAAATAGATAGTAAGAACAAAACATAACTTGGAGGAGCTTATAAAGAATAGAGTTGCCTAAGGAAAGAAGAAAACAGAGCTTGTAGTAAATAGACGATAAGAGAAAAATAGAGCCTGTAGCAAATAGATCGTAAGAAGAAAACAAAGCCTGTAAAAAATAGTGCAACCTAAGTTAAGAAGAAAATAGAGCCTGTAATAAATAGACGGTAAGAAGAAAATAGAACTTGAAGGAGCCTATAGAAAATAGAGTAGCCTACTAAAAGAAGAAAATAGAGGCTATAACAAATAGACGATAAAAAGAAAACAAAACCTCTAGCAAATAGATTTTTGGAGTAGATACTAAAATAGACATTTTATCTCTTCATGAAATCCTCTTCCCTTCATCCACCGAAAAAGATTAAATAAAAAATTAAGTTTTAATGAATAGATTCTGTTTTGCATTACATGGTCGAAATAGCCATGGAGTTTACAAAAGTGAAAATCAAGCTTGTTCTTTCAAAATTATATGCATAGGTAACCTTTGGTTTTGAATCCTCATCCTCATTTGTTGCTTTCCAATTGTTGGAAACTCATGTGACTATTTGTTACCATCATAGTGTATGGCCTAAGTTTAGGAGGACTGTCAATTCACTTGTCCAAACAGAGCAACCTATAGTAAGAAGAAAACAAAGCCTCTAGCAAATAGAAGATAATAAGAAAATTGAGCGTCTAGCAAATAAACGAACGAAGAAAATAGAGCTTGTATCAAATAGACAATAAGAAGAAATAGAGCCTATAGGAGCCTTTAGAAAACAGAGCAGCCTAAGGTAGGAAGAAAATAAAGCATGTAGCAAATAGACGGAAGAAGAAAACAGAGCCTGTAGCAAATAGATTTTAGGAGTAGGTACTAAAATAGACATTTTATCTGTTCATGCACTCCTCTTCCTTACATCCATCAAAAAAGATTAGCCAACAAATTAAGCTTCAATGAATAGATTATGTTTTGCATTACATGGTTGAAACACCTATGGAGTTTACAAATGTGTAAATCAAGCTACTTCTTTCAAAATTATATGCACAGGCAACCTTTGATAATTAACCCTTATCTATATTTGTTATTTTCTAACTGTTGGAAACTTATGTGACTGCTGGCTACCATCAGAGTGTATAGGCCTAAGATTGGGAGGATTGTCAATCCACTTGTCCAAACATTGTAGCCTATGGTAAGAAGGAAATAGAGACTCGAGCAAATAGGTAGTAAGAAGAAAATAGAACCAGTAGAAAATAGAGCACCCTATGGTAATACAAAAATAAAGCCTGTAGCAAATAAATGGTAACAGGAAAACAGAGTCTGTAGCAAATAGATGGTAAGAAGAAAACAGTGCCTGTAAAAAATAGTGTAGCCTAAGGTAAGAAGAAAATAAAGCCTGCAATAAATAGACGGTAAGAAGAAAATAGAAGTTGGAGGAACATGTAGAAAATAAAGTAGCCTACTGAAAGAAGAAAATAAAGGTTATAACAAATAAATGGCAAAAAGAAAATAGAACCTCTAGCAAATAGATTTTTGGAGTAGGTACTAAAATAAGCATTTTATCTCCTTATGCAATCCTCTTCCTTTCATCCATAAAAAAAGATTACACAGAAAATTAAGTTTTAATGAATAGATTTTGTTTTGCATGACATGGCCGAAATATCCATGGAGTTTACGAATGTGAAAATCAAGCTGGATCTTTCAAAATTATGTGCACGGGCAACCTTTGGTTTTGAATCCTTGTCCTCATTTGTTGCTTTCTAATTGTTGGAAACTTATGTGATTGTTTGATACCATCAAAGTGTATGGCCTAAGTTTTGGAGGATTGTCAATTCACTTATCCAAATAGAGCAGCTTATGGTAAGAGAAAAATATAGCCTCTAGCAAATAGAAGGTAATAAGAAAACTGAGGCTCTAGCAAATAAACAGTACAAAGAAAACAGAGCCTGTATCAAATAAACAGTAAGAAGAAATAGAGCTTATACTAGCCTTTAGAAAACAGAGCAGCCTAAGGTAGGAAGAAAACAAACGATGTAGCAAATAGATGGGAAAAAGAAAAGAGAGCCTATAGCAAATAGATTTTAGGAGTAGGTGCTAAAATAGACATTTTATCTGTTTATGCACTCCTTTTCCCTTCATCCATCAAAAAAGATTATACGAAAAATTAAGTTTCAATGAATAGATTATGTTTTGCATTACATGGTTGAAACACCCATGGAGTTTACGAATGTGTAAATCAAGTTACTTATTTCAAAATTATGTGCACAGGAAACCTTTGATAATTAACCGTTGTCCACATTTGTTGCTTTTTGACTGTTGGAAACTCATGTGACTACTGGTTACCCTCATAATGTATGGGCTAAGATTGAGAGAATTGTCAATCCACTTGTCCAAACATTATAGCCTACCGTAAGAAGGAAATAAAGACTCTAGCCAATGGGTAGCAAGAAGAAAATAGAACCAGTAGAAAACAAAACAGCTTATGGTAAGAAGAAAATAGAACCTGTAGCAAATAGACGGTAAGAAGAAAATAGAGCCTACAGAAAATAGTGCAGCCTAAGGTAAGAAGAAAATGGAGCCTATAATAAATAGACAGTAAGAAGAAAACAAAGCTTAGAGGAGCTTGTAGAAAACAGAGTAGTCTACTAAAAGAAGAAAATAATGGTTATAAAATAGGCATTTTATCTGTTTATGCAATCCTCTTCCTTTCATCCCTCAAAAAAGATTACACAGAAAATTAAGTTTTAATGAATATATTTTGTTTTGCATTACATGGCTGAAAAACCCATGGAGTTTACGAAAGTGAAAATCAAGTTAGTTCTTTCAAAATTATGTGCACAGGCAACCTTTGTTTTTGAATCCTCGTCCTCATTTGTTGCTTTCTAACTGTTGGAAACTAATGTGACTATTTGTTACCATCAAACTGTATGGCCTAAGTTTGTTTTACCATCTATTTACTACAGGCTTTGTTTTCTTCTTACCATAAGCTGTTCTATTTTCTACAAGCTCCTATAGGCCCTATATTCTTCCTACCATTTATTTGCTAGAGGCTCTGTTTTCATCTTATCGTCTATTTGCTAGAGACTCTATTTTCTTCTTATCAGAGGCTGCTCTGTTTGGACAAGTGGATTAACAGTCCTCCAATCTTAACCCATACACACTAATGGTAACCAACAGTCACATGAGTTTGCAATAGTTGGAAAGCAACAAATGAGGATGAGGATTAATTACTAAAGGTTTCTAGTAAACAAAATTTTGAAAGAAGTAGCTTGATTTTCAAATTTGTAAACTCCATGGGTATTTTAACTATGTAATGCAAAACAGAATCTATTCATTGAAACTTAATTTGCCATATAATCTTTTTTCATGGATGAAAGGAAGAGGAGTGCATGAAAAGATAAAATGTCTATTTTAGTACCTACTCCTAAAATCTATTTGTTATAGGCACTATTTTCTTCTTTTCGTAGGTTGCTCTATTTTCTATAGGCTCCTCTAGGTTCTATTTTCTTCTTAACATTTCTTTGTTATAGGCTTTGTTTTTTTTCCTACCTTAGGTTGCTTTATTTCTACAAGCTCTATTTTCTTTTTATCGTCTATTTGCTACAGGTTTTGTTTTCTTCTTACCATTTATTTGCTAGAGGCTTTGTTTTCTTCTTACTGAAGGCTACTCTATTTGGACAAGTGGATTGATAGTCCTCCCAATCTTAGCCCATACACTTTGATGGTAGCCAATAGTCACACAAGTTTCCTACAATTGGAATGGAACAAATAAAGACGAGGATTACTTACCAAAGGTTGCCAGTGCACATAATTTTGAAAGAAACAACTTGATTTTCAAATTTGTAAACTCCACGGGTATTTCAACCATGTCATGCAAAACATAATCTATTCATTGAAACTTAAATTGCTGTATAATCTTTTTTAGTGGATGAAAGGAAGAGGAGTGCACGATCAAATGAAATGTCTATTTTAGTACCTACTCCTAAAATTTATTTGCTACAGGCACTGTTTTCTTCTTACCGTCTATTTGCTATAAGATTTATTTTCCTTTTACCATCAACTGCTCTGTTTTCTTCTTACCATTTATTTGCTAGAGGTTCTATTTTCTTCTTATCAAAGGTTGCTCTGTTTGGACAAGTGGATTGACAGTCCTCCCAATCATTAGCCCATACACTCTAATGGTAACTGGTAGTCACACGAGTTTCCAACAGTTGAATGCAACAAATAAAGATGAGGATTAATTGTCAAAGGTTGCCAGTGCGCATAATTTTGAAAAAAGTAGGTTGATTTTCAAATTCATAGACTCTACTAGTATTTCAATCATGTAATGCAAAACAAAATTTATTCATTGAAACTTAATTTTCCATATAATCCTTTTTATGGATGATAGGAAGAGGAGTGCACAAATAGATAAAATATACATTTTAGTATTTATTCTTAAAATCTATTTGTTATAGGCTCTGTTTTTTTCTTACCGTCTATTTGCTACGAGCTTTATTTTCTTATTTCCATAAGCAGCTATGTTTTCTACAGGCTCCTCCAAGTTTTGTTTTCTTTTTACCATCTATTTTCTATAGGCTCTCTTTTCTTCCTACCTTAGGTTGTTTTGTTTTCTATAGGCTCATATAGGCTCTATTTTCTTCTTACCGTCTATTTGCTACAAGCACTATTGTCTCCTTACCATAGGTTGCTCTGTTTTCTACAGGCTCATATAGGTTCTGTTTTCTTCCTACCGTTTATTTGCTAGAAGTTCTGTTTTCTTCTTAGTGTCTATTTGCTAGAGACTCTATTTTCTTCTTACCAAAGGCTACTCTGTTTGGACAAGTGGATTGATAGTCCTCCTAATCTTAGCCCATACACTTTGATGGTAGCCAACAATCATACGAGTTTCCAACAGTTGGAATGGAACAAATGAGAACAAGGATTAATTACCAAAGGTTGCCAATGTACATAATTTTGAAAGAAACAACTTGATTTTCAAATTCATAAACACCACAGGTATTTCAACCATGTAATGCAAAATAAAATTTATTCATTGAAACTTAATTTGTCGTATAATCTTTTTTGGTGGATGAAAGGAAAAGGAGTGCACGAATAGATAAATGTCTATTTTAGTATCTACTCCTAAAATATATTTGCTATAGACCCTGGTTTCTTCTTACCATATATTTGCTACAGGCTCTATTTTCTTCTTTTCGTAGGCTATTCTATTTTGTACTGACTCCTCCAGGGTTTTTTTTCTTCTTACCGTTTATTTGCTACAGGCTCTGTCTTTTTCCTATCTTAGGTTGCTTTGTTTCTACAAGCTTTTATAAGTTCTGTTTTCTTCATACCATCCATTTCCTACTAGCTCTGTTTTCTTCTTACCATTGGCTACTCTGTTTACTACAGACTTTATTTTCTTCTTATCATTTATTTGCTAGAGACTCTATTTTCTTCTTACCGTTTATTTGCTAGAGACTCTATTTTCTTTTTACCAAAGGTTGCTATGTTTGGACATATGGATTAACAGTCCTTCCAATCTTGGCCCATACACTCTGATGGTAGCCAACAGTCACATGAGTTTCCAATAGTTGGAATGCAACAAATGAGGATGAAGATTAATTACCAAAGGTTATTAGTGCACATAATTTTGAAAGAAGTAGCTTGATTTTCAAATTTGTAAACTCCATGTGTATTTCAAGCATGAAATGCAGAACAAATCTATTCATTGAAGCTTAATTTTCCATATAATCTTTTTTTATGGACAAAAGGAAGAGGAGCGCACGAACATATAAAATGTCTATTTTTGTACCTACTCCTAAGATCTATTTGCTACAGGCCCTATCTTTTTCTTTTCGTAGGATGCTTTGTTTTCTATAGGCTCCTCTAGGTTCTACTTTCTTTTTAGCCTTTATTTGCTACAGGTTATATTTTTTTCATACCTTAGGCTACTCTGTTTCTACAAGCTCTGTTTTCTTCTTACCATCCATTTACTATAAACTATGTTTTCTTCTTACCGTTTATTTGCTAGAGGCTTTATTTTCTTCTTATCATTTATTTGCTAAAGGCTCTATTTTCTTGTTATCAAAGGTTGCTTTGTTTGGATAAGTGGATTGACAGTCCTCCCAATCTTAGCCCATACACTCTAATGGTAGCCAACAGTCACAAAAGTTTCTAACAATTGGAAAGCAACAAATGAGGACAATGAGTAATTAACCAAGGTTACCTGTGCATATAATTTTGAAAGGAGTATGTTGATTTTCAAATTCGTAAACTCCAAGGGTATTTTAGCCATGTAATGCAAAACATAATCTATTCATTGAAGTTTAATTTGTCGTATAATCTTTTTTTATGAATGAAAGGAAGAGGAGTGCACAAAAGATAAAATATCTATTTTAGTACCTACTGCTAAAATCTATTTGCTACAGGCTTTCTTTTCTTCTTACTGTCTATCTGGTACAATTGGAAAGCAACAAATGAGGACAATAAGTAATTACCAAAGGTTACTTATGCATATAATTTTGAAAGAAGTAGGTTAATTTCCAAATTTGTAAACTTCACAGGTATTTCAACCATGTAATGCAAAACATAATCCATTCATTGAAGCTTAATTTGTCATATAATCTTTTTTTTATGGATGAAAGGAAGAGGAGTGCACAAACAGATAAAATGTCTATTTTAGTACCTATTCATAAAATGTATTTGCTATAGGTTTTATTTTCTTCTTAGCATCTATTTCCTAGAGGCTCTATCTCTTCTTTCTGTAGGCTACTATATTTTTTACTGACTCCTCCAAGTTTTGTTTTCTTCTTATCGTCTATTCTCTATAGGCATTATTTTCCTCCTACCTTAGCTTGCTCTATTTTCTATAGGCTCTTTTTTCTTTTTACCATCTATTTGCTATAGGTTCTGCTTTTTTCTTACCATAAGTTGCTTTATTTTCTACAGGCGCCTACAGGCACTATTTTCTTCTTACCATTTATTTCCTAGAGGCTCTATTTTCTTCTTACCTGACATTATTTTGTTTGGACAAATGGATTGACAATACTCCTAATCTTAGCCCATGCACTCTAATAGTGGCCAATTGTCATATAAGTTTTTAACAGTTGGAATGCAACAAATAAGGACGAGAATTAATTACCAAAAGTTGCCTGTGCACATAATTTTGAAAGAAGTAGGTTGATTTTCAAATTCGTAAACTCCACGGGTATTTCAACCATGTAATGCAAAATAGAATCTATTCATTGAAGCTTAATTAGCTATATAATCTTTTTTGATGGGTGAAAGGAAAAGGAGTGCACGAAGAGATAAAATGTCTATTTTAGTACCTACTCCCAAAATCTATTTGCTACAGGCTCTGTTTTCTTCTTACTATTTATTTGCTATAGGCTCTATTTCTTTTTTCCCTACATTGCTCTATTTTCTATAGGCTCTTTTAGGTTTTATTTTATTTTTACCGATTATTTGCTACAGGCTCTGTTTTTTTCCTCTCTTAGGCTGCTCTGTTTTTATAGGCTCCTACAAGCTTTGTTTTATTCCTACTGTCTATTTGCTAAAAGCACTGTTTTATTCTTACTCTCTTAGGCTGCTCTATTTTTATAGGCTCCTATAAGCTTTGTTTTATTCCTACTGTCTATTTGCTAGAAGCACTATTTTATTCTTACCATAGGCTACTCTGTTTTCAACATACTCTATTTTCTTCTTATTGTTTATTTGCTAGAGACTCTATTTTCTGTTGACCGTGGGCTACTTTGTTTGGACAAGTGGATTGACTGTCTTTCTAATCTTAGACCATACACTTTGATGGTAGGCAGCAATCACTTGAGTTTCCAACTGTTGGAAAGCGATAAATAAGGATGAGGATTAATTACCAAAAGTTACTTGTGCATATATTTTTGAAAGAAATAGCTTGATTTTTAAATTCGTGTACTCCATGGGTTTTTCAACCGTGTAATGCAAAATAGAATTTATTCATTGAAACTTATTTTACCGTATAATCTTTTTTTATATGAAAGGAAAAGGAGTGCATGAACAGATAAAATGTCTATTTTAATATATACTCCTAAAATCTATTTACTGCAGACTATATTTTCTTCTTATTGTTTATTTGCTACAAGCTCTATTTTCTTCTTTCCATAGGCTACTATGTTTTCTACAAACTACTCTAAGTTTTATTTTCTTATTACTGTCTATTTGCTATAGGCTTTGTTTTCTACAAGTTCTTATATGTTATGTTTTCTTCTTATCGTCTATTTGCTACAGGCTCTGTTTTCTTCTTACCGTTTATTTGTTAGAGGTTTTATTTTCTTCTTACCGTCTATTTGCTAGAGGCTATATTTTCTTGCTACTAGACACTGCTTCGTTTGGACAAATAGATTGATAGTCCTCTTAATCTTAGCCCATAAACTCTAATGGTAGCCAACAGTCACATGAGTTTCTAATAGTTGGAAAGCAACAAATGAGGACGAGGATTAATTACCAAAGGTTACCTATGCACATAATTTTGAAAGAAGTAGCTTGATTTTCAAATTTGTATACTCTAGGGGTATTTCATCCATGTAATGCAAAACAAAATCTATTGATTGAAACTTAATTTGTCGTTTAATCTTTTTTGATGGATGAAAGGAAGAGGAGTGCACAAACAGATAAAATGTCTATTTTAGTATTTACTTATAAATTTTATTTACTACAGGCTTTATTTTCTTTTTTCCGTAGGCTGCTTTGTTTTCTACATGCTCCTTTTAGGTTCTGTTTTCTTTTTATCGTCTATTTGCTACAGGCTCTATTTTCTTCCTTCCTTAGGCTGCTTTGTTTTCTATAGGCTCCTTTAGGCCTTGTTTCTTTATACCATCTATTTGTTACAAGCTCTGTTTTCTTCTTACCGTAGGCTACCCTATCTTGTTAAGACTCTTATGAAATCTATTTGCTACAAACTTTGTTTTCTTCTTACCTTCTTTTTGCTATAGGCTCTGTTTTCCTCTTACCATCTATTTGTTACAGGCTTTATTTTCTTCTTACCGAAAAAAAGAACCTACAACAATTCTCTGTGTTTTTTCCTTGTTTGAAATTCCTTTTTACCCCTTTCCCTACTAAAATTGAAGGCCAACTCCTTATGGCTTGCCTTGTAAAATTAATGCCTTTGTGTTTTTGGGTTACTAGTTCCCTACTAGTTGACTCTTTTGGCTTGCCTTCTAAAATCAATACTTATGTGTTTTATTTTCCTTGTGTTAAATATAATTTTTCAATTTAATACGTAACTAGTATATGTGAGTCAAATAATTTATAAAGTTCATATTGAGTTAACTTATAAAGTTCATATATTAAAATTTATGACGTTAAGAGTTAAAGGAAATTAAAAATTAGAAACTTGTTAAATTGAGAAATAAAAATAATTCCATTCAACTTTTTTATGTAAAATGAAAATTGAGAAAATTGAATAGTTATACAACAATATTTTAAAGATATTACATATTATAAAATATAGTAAAAGTGAAATTTTAGATCTTATTATGTAAAATTATATATTACAAAGTTCTTAAAATTTAAAAGTTAAATAGAAGTCAATTAAATTAGTGGAAAAAATTGTCAAAAAACTCTAAATATATCTTATTAACACTGTTAATAATGATTAAAAAATAATTTATTAAAATTGAAGATTATATCAAATTTAATATATAACTATAAATATTTGTGAGATTGAATTAAAATTAAAAGAAAATGTTAAAATTAATTCAAATTAATTGTAAATTAGAAATAAGTATTTGAATAAAAGTTTAACTAATTGAATTTAATTTAATATAATTTAAATATTTATGTAAGAATTATTTTTTTTATTATATTAGAATTGAAATTTTTCAATTTAATACGTATTTAGTATACATGAGTTATGAGTATAACCTTATATTTATATTATTTATATATGTTAATATGTGACATTTTATTAAATTAATAAAATTATAAAATATTCCATATACCTATTTAATAATAACATCAAAATTATTAACAGTCAAGTTTGCAAAGTTTAACAAAATACAATTCTAGACACCTACACCCTAAATTTGCGTAATCAGCTTCGAATCTTTGTTCCTAATAAAATTTGTAGGATGTTAGGCGAAGAAAGCGATTTCATAGAGAAAATGAGATTTACAATAATGTCTGCGAGTCCCTCGACTTATTGAAAGCTTTCCTGTTTACCGCTTATAATGGGCAAATTTGTACTTCCAAGTTCTCTGCAAAACTTTGCGCTCATTATTCACCCATTACTTTGTTGATTTCTCTTTCTCTCTCTCTCTTTTTTCCCTCTTTCAGTTCTAACTTAGAAAAGAGCAGATTTTTATGCGGTAAATGCAAACATTATTAAGTTTAGAACTGTATATTGTTGTTTTGATGATTGTGATTCAACAAAGAATTGAAAGTTTAAAATTGTTGATGGCTAATGGAGTAAATGTCATTGCTCACACTTGCTTTGATTCGTTGGACAATCCAAAGCAAAAGTTTAAGCTTCTTGTTATAAACATTGTATTTACCAGATGAGCCCACCGAAACAATCACTAAGCTCAATAAGTTAGAAGAGTAAATTATTTTACCAATTTAAGCTCTAAACACAGATTATATATAAACAATAAGGAGGCAGATATTATTGGAGAGAGGAATTTCTTTCATATGAGTGAATTAATAGTATCTGTAATGTTACATGATTAATTGTTGTCACATATCTTATCGTACAATACAACATAAGATGGGGAGCAACAAGAATCGCCGAGAGTATATAGTAGTGAGTTGTTTAAGGAATGGTATATGCCTAGAGGAAATTTAAAAAAAAAAAAGGAAATCTATGAGAACAAAATTCTGAATGGAACTAGCTAGAAATGAAAATGTAGAGAGAAATGTTGGCTCTTCAATAATCGGAAGTTTAAGACTTAGAATGGACTGATATACCTATCAGCCTTAATAACATCATTTTTATTTCTTTTTTTTCACATTTTTCTCTTCTTTTCTTTTCTTTTTTCAATAACTCATCAAATGTAAATCCTAATTTAATAAATTCGTACTTTAAAATATCTAAAATATAAAATAACTCGATTTGAATATGATCGTCCATACCATGTGTTTATCATCCCTAATTGTAGGATACGACCCACTCGTTGTATTCGGCATCATTTCATCGTTAATATATTATAACCATGCTAACTAGCCTTCTTTTCACCTGCGTTCGTGTTGTCAATGAATTTACTCCCTTACGGTCTAAAGTTACTAAGCTTAGCATTCAACAACCAACGGAAAATGAAGTAACATTGCATTTCTTCATTTTTTTCTTTTGGTTATTTATCTCAACCACTATCTTTAAACAAGAAGAAATTGGTTTCTCAAGAATGGGTAGTAACATTGGACAAGTGGATTGACAGTCCTCCCAATCTTAGCCCACACATTCTGATGATAACTAGTAGTCACATGAGTTTCTAACACCTAGAAAGAAATAAATGAGGATAAGGATTAATTACCAATAGGAGTAGGTACTAAAATAGACATTTTATTGTTTGTGCATCCTCTTCCTTTCATCCATGAAAAGAGATTATATGGCAAATTAAAGCTTCAATGAATAGATTCAGTTGTGTATTTACATGGTTGAAATACCCGTGGATTTTATGAATTTGAAAATCAAGCTACTTCTTTCAAAATTTATGTGCATAGGCAACCTTTGGTAATTAATCCTCATCGTCATTTGTTGCTTTCCAACTCTTGGCCAACTCATGGAAACTCATGACATTGTTGGCTACCATTAGAGTGTATGGCCTNTATCGTACAGTACAACATAAGATGGGGAGCAACAAGAATCGCCGAGAGATTAGTATAAAGTGAGTTGTTTAAGGAATGATATATGCCTAGAGGAAACTTATTAAGTTTCATCGTTAATATATTATAATCCATGCCAACTAGCCTTTTTTTCACCTGCGTTTGTGTTGTCAATGAATTTACTCCCTTACGGTCTAAAGTTACTAAGCTTAGCATTCAACAACCAATGAAAATGAAGTAACATTGGCATTTCTTCATTCTTTCTTTGGTTATTTATCTCAACCACCATCTCTGAACAACAGAAATTGGGGTTTCTCAAGAATGGGTAGTAACATTGGACAAGTCGATTGACAGTCCTCCCAATCTTAGCCCACACATTCTGATGATAACTAGCAGTCACATGAGTTTCTAACACCTGAAAAGAAATAAATGAGGATGAGGATTAATTACCAATAGGAGTAGGTACTAAAATAGACATTTTATTGTTTATGCACTCCTCTTCCTTTCATCCATGAAAAGAGATTATATGGCAAATTAAGCCTTTAATGAATAGATGTCTGTTGTGCGATTACATGGTTGAAATACCAGTGGATTTTATAAATTTGAAAATTAAGCTACTTCTTTCAAAATTATGCTGCATAGGTAACCTTTGGTAATTAATCCTCATCGTCATTTGTTGCTTTCCAACTCTTGGAAACTCATGAGACTGCTGGCTATCATTAGAGTGTATGGCCTACTCATGAGACTGCTGGCTACCATTAGGGTATATGGCCTAAGATTGGAGGATTATCAATCCACTTGTGCAAACAGAGTAGCCTATGGTAAGAAGAAAACAGAGCCTATAACAAATAGAAGGTAATAAGAAAATAGAGCCTTAAGCAAATAAACGATAAGAAGAAAATAAAGCCTATAGCAAATAGACGGTAGAAAGAAACAAAGCCTATAGGAGCTTGTAGAAAACAAAGCAAGCATATGGTAAGAAGAAAACAAAGCTGTAGCAAATAGATGGTAAGAAGAAAATAGAGCTTATAGCAAATAGACGGTAGGAAGAAACAGAGCCTATAAAAAAATAGAGCAACCTAAGGTAGGAAGAAAACAAATCTTGTAGCAAATATATAGTAAGAAGAAAACAAAGCAATGTAAAGTAAGAAGAAAAAGAGCTTGTAGCAAATAGAGGGTAAGAAGAAAACAGAGCCAGTAGGAGCCTGTTAAAAATAGAGTAGCCTAAGGTAGGACGAAAACAGAGCCTGTAGCAAATAGATAGTAAGAAGAAAATAAAACCTAGAGGTGCCTATAGAAAACAGAGTAGCATACGAAATGAAGAAAATAGAGCTTGTGGCAAATAGAATATAAGACAAAAATAGAGCTTGCAATAAATAGATTTTTGGAGTTGGTACTAAAATAGACATTTTATCTATTCGTCCACTCCTTTTCCTTTCATCAATCAAAAAAGATTATAGGGCAAATTAAGCTGCAATGAATAGATTCTGTTGTACATTACATGGTTGAAGTACTCATGGAGTTTATGAATTTGAAAATCATGTTATTTCTTTCAAAATTATGTGCATAGGCAACCTTTGGTAATTAATCCTCGTCCCCATTTATTACTTTTCCAACTGTTGGAAGCTTATGTGACTGCTGGTTACCATTAAAGTGTATGAGCTAAGATTAGGAGGACTGTCAATCCACTTGTCCAAACGAAGTAGCCTACGATAAGATGAAAACAAAGCCTTTAGCAAATAGATGGTAAGAAAAAATAGAGCCTATAAAAATAGAGTAGCCTAAGGTAGGAAAAAACAGAGACTATAGTAAGTAGACAGTTAGAAGAAAACAAAATGTGGAGGAGCTTGTAGAAAACAAAGAAACATATAGAAAGAAAAAAACAAAGCCTGTAAGAAATAGGCAGTAAGAAGAAAATAAAGTTTAGAGCAAATAGATTTTAGGAGTAGGTACTAAAATAAGCATTTTATCTGTTCGTGCACTCCTCTTCCTTTTATCTATCAAAAAAGATTATATGAAAAATTATGTTTTGGTGAATAGATTCTATTTTGCATTACATAGTTGAAATACCCATGGAGTTTACATATGTGAAAATCAAGCTATTTCTTTCCAAATTATGTGCACAGGCAACCGTTGGTAATTAATCCTCATCCTCATTTGTTGCTTTTCAACTGTTGGAAACTCATATGGCTGTTGGCTACCATCAAAGTGTATAGCCTAAGATTGGGAGGACTATCAATCCAATTATCCAAACAGAGCAGCCTATGATAAGAAGAAAGCAGAGCCTTTAGCAAATAGAAGGTAAGAAGAAAACAAAGCCTCTAGAAAATAAACAGTAAAAAGAAAATAAAACCTATAGCAAATAGATAGTAAGAAGAAACAAAGACTATAAGAGCCTTAGAAAATTGATTAGCCTATGGTAGGAAGAAAATAGAGCTTGTAACAAATAGATGGTAAGAAGAAAATAGAACCTGGAAGAGCTTGTAGAAAATAGAGTAGCATATGGTAAGAAGAAATAGAGCTTGTAGGAGCCTATAAAAAACTAAGCAGCCTAATATAGGAAGAAAATAGAGCTATAGTAAATAGACTATAAGAAGAAAATAGAACCTAGAGGAACATATAGAAAACAGAGCAACATACAAAAAGAAGAAAACAGAGCCTGTAGGAAATAGATGGTAAAAAGAAAATAGAGTGTGGAGCAAATATATTTTAGGAGTAGGTACTAAAATAGACATTTTATCTATCCATGCACTCCTCTTCCTTTCATCCTTCAAAAAACATTATACGGCAAATTAAGCTTCAAAGATTAGATTATGTTTTGCATTACATGGTTGAAATACTGATGGAGTTTATGTATGTGAAAATCAAGCTACTTCTTTCAAAATTATGTGCATAAGAAACCTTTGGTAATTAATCCTTATCCTTATTTGTTGCTTTCCAACTGTTGAAAACTCTTGTGACTATTGGCTACCATCAAAGTGTATGGCATAAGATTGGGAGGATTGTCAATCCACTTGTACAAATAAAGTAGCCTACGGTTAGAAGAAAATAGAGCCTATAGCAAATAGATAGTAAGAAGAAAATAGAACTTAAAGGAGCCTGTGGAAAATAAAGCAACCTACGAAAAGAAGAAAATAGAGCCTATAGCAAATAGATTTTAGGAGTAGATACTAAAATAGACATTTTATATGTTCATGCACTCCTCTTCCTTTCATCCATCAAAAGAGATTATACGGAAAATTAAACTTCAATGAATAGATTATGTTGTGCATTACATGGTTGAAATAGTCATGGAGTTTACGAATTTGAATATCAAGCTACTTCTTTCAAAATTATATGCTCAAGCAACCTTTGGTAATTGATCCTCATCCTAATTTGTTGCTTTCTAATTGTTGGAAACTTATGTGACTGCTAGCTACCATCAAAGTGTATGGGCGAAGATTGGGAGGACTGTCAATCTACTTGTCCAAACGAAGCAACCTATGGTAAGAAGAAAACAGAGCCTCTAGCAAATAGAAGGGAAGAAGAAAATAGAGCCTCTAGCAAATAAATGGTAAGAAGAAAACAGAGTCTGTAGCAAATATATGGTAAGAAGAAACAGAGCCTGTAGGAGCTTTAAGAAAATAGAGTAACCTAAGGTAGAAAGAAAACAAAGCCTATAGCAAATAGACAGTAAGAAAAAAATAAAACTTAGAGGAGCTTGTAGAAAACAGAGTAGCTTATGGAAAGAATAAAACAGACCTTTTAACAAATAGATATTAGGAGTAGATACTAAAATAGTCATTTTATCTATTTATGCACTCATCTTCCCTTCATCCATAAAAAAAAAGATTATATGGCAAATTAAGTTTCAATTAATAGATTATGCTTTACATTACATGATGGAAATACCCGTGGAGTTTACGAATTTGAAAATCAAGCTATTTCTTTCAAAATTATATGCTCAAGTAACCTTTGGTAATTAATCATCCTCCTCATTTGTTGGTTTCCTACTATTGGAAATTCATGTGACTGCTTGCTACCATCAAAGTGTATGGGTTAATATTGGTAGGACTATCTATCTATTTGTCCAAACAAAGTAGCCTATAGTAAGAAGAAAATAAAGCTTTTTGCAAATAGACGGTAACAAAAAAAAAATGTGCCTCTAGCAAATAGACCACAAGAATAAAATAGAGCTTGTTGGATCCTATAGAAAACAGAGCAACCTATGGTAAGAATAAAATAGAGCCTGTAGCAAATAGATAGTAAGAAAAAAAAATAGAGCCCATAAGAGCCTGTAGAAAATGTAGCAATCTAATGTAGGAAGAAAACATAGCCTGTAGCAAATAGATGGTAAGAAAAAAAATAGAACCTAGAAGAGCCTATAAGAAACAGAGTAGCCTACAAAAAGAAGAAAATAAAGCTTGTAGCAAATAGATTTTAGGAGTAGGTACTAAAATAGACATTTTATCTATTTGTGTACTCCTCTTCCTTTCATCCATCAAAAAAGATTATACGACAAATTAAGTTTCAATGAATAGATTCTATTTTTCATTACATGGTTGAAACACCCATGGAGTTTATGAATGTGAAAATCAAGCTACTTTTTTTAAAATTATATGCATAAGCAACCTTTGATAATTAATCCTCATCCTCATTTGTTACTTTCCAACTGTTGGATACTCATGTGCCTGTTGGCTACCCTCAGAGGGTATGGGCTATGATTGGGACGATTGTCAAAACTTGTCCAAAGAAAGCAGCCTATAGTAAGAAGAAAATAGGGCCTTTAGCAAATAGACGGTAAGAAGAAAATATAACCTCTAGCAAATAGATGACAAGAAGAAAATAGAACCTATAGAAAACAAAGTAGCCTATGGTAAAAAGAAAATTGTGCCTATAGCAAATAGACGGTATGAAGAAAACTAAGCTTGCCAGAGCCTGTAGAAAATAGTGAAGTGTAAGGTAGGAAGAAAATAGAGTCTATAGAAAATAGACAGTAAGAAGAAAACAAAACCTGAAGGAGCCTATAGAAAATAGGGCAGCCTATGGAAAGAAGAAAATAGAGCCTGTAGCAAATAAGTTTTAGCAATAGGTACTAAAATAGACATTTTATTTGTTCGTGCACTCCTATTTCTTTCATCCATCAAAAAGATTATATGACAAATTAAACTTCAATGAATAGATTTTGTTTTGCATTACAGGGTTGAAATACTTGTGGAGTTTATGAATTTGAATATAAAGATACTTCTTTCAAATTTATGTGCATAGGCAACCTTTGCTAATTAATCCTAGTCTTCATTTATTGCTTTCCAACTATTTGAAACACATGTGATTGTTGGCTACCATTAGAGTATATGGGCTAAGATTGGGAGGAATGTCAATCCACTAGTTCAAATAGAGCAGCCTATGGTAAGAAGAAAATAGAGTCTCAAGCAAATAGACAGTAAGAAGAAAATAGAGCAGCATATGGTAAGAAGAAGAAAAAAGTCTATAGCAAATTAACAATAAGAAGAAAATGGAGTCTGTAGTAGCTTGTAGAAAATAGAGGAACCTTAGGTAGGAAGAAAATAGAGCTTATAGCAAATAGACGGTAAGAAAAAATAGAACCTTGAGGAGCCTATAGAAAACAGAGCAATATACGAAAGGAAGAAAACAAAGCATGTAGCAAATGGACAGTAAGAAGAAAATAGAGCTTATAGTAAATAGATTTTAGAGGTAGGTACTAAAATAGACATTTTATCTATTCATGCACTCCTCTTCCTTTCATCAATCAAAAAAGATTATACGAAAAATTAAGCTGCATTGAATAGATTATGTTGTGCATTACATGGTTGAAGTACCCATGGCATTTATGAATTTGAAAATCAATCTACTTCTGTCAAAGTTATATGCATAAGCAACCTTTAGTAATTAATACTCATCCTCATTTATTGCTTTCCAACTGTTGGAAACTTATGTGACTGCTAGCTACCATCAGAGTGTATGGGCTAAGATTAGGAGGACCGTTAATCCACTTGTCCAAACAAAACAGCCTACAATAAGATAATTGAGCCTCTAGTAGGTAAACATTAGAAAGAAAACAGAGTAGCTTATGATAAGAAGAAAAAAGAGCCTGTAACAAATAAATGGTAAGAAGAGAACAAAGTCTATAGAAAATAAAGTCGCTTAAGGTGTGAAGAAAACAGAGCCTATAGCAAATAAACGGTTAAAAGAAAACAAAGCCTGAAAGAAATTGTAGAAAACAAAGTAGCATACAAAAAGAAGAAAACAGAGCTTGTAGCAAATAGATGGTAAGGAAAAAATAGAGCTTACAGCAAACAGATGCTAGGAGTAAGTACTAAAATAGACATTTTATCTGTTTATGCACTTCTCTTCCTTTCATCAATCATAAAAGAGTGTATGGCCAATTAAGCTTTAATGAATAGATTCTGTTTTGCATTGCATGGTTGAAACACCCATGGAGTTTATGAATGTGTAAATCAAGCTACTTGTTTCACAATTATGTGCATAGGCAACTTTTGGTAATTAATCCTCATCCACATTCATTACTTTCCAACTATTGGAAACTCATGTGACTGTTAGCTACCATCAGAGTGTATGGGCTAAGATTGGGAGGATTGTCAATCCACTTGTCCAAATAGTGTAGCTTACGGTAAGAAGAAAATAGAGACTTTAGCAAATAGACAATAAGAAGAAAACAGAAGACGTAAAAAACAGAGTAGCCTATGGTAAGAAAAAATAGAGCTTGTAGCAAATAGATAGTAAGAAAAAAACAGAGCCTATAGCAAATAGATAGTAAGAAAAAAATAGAGTCTGTAGAAAATAGTGCAGCCTAAGGTAGGAAGAAAATAGAACCTATACTAAATAGACAGTAAGAAGAAAATAGAACTTGGAGGAGCCTATAGAAAACAAAGTAGCCTACGAAAAGAAAAAAAGTAGAGGCTATAGCAAATAGATGGTAAGAAGAAAATAAAGCCTGTAGCAACTAGATTTTTGGAGTAGATACTAAAATAGACATTTTTTCTATTTATGCAATCCTTTTCCTTTCATCCATAAAAAAAAGATTATATAGAAAATTAAGTTTCAACAAATAGATTATGTTTTGCATTACATGGTTGAAATATCCATGGAGTTTATCTATTCGCGCACTCCACTTCCTTTCATCCATAAAAAAAGATTATATGGAAAATTAAGCTTCAATGAATAGATTTAGTTTTGCATTACATGGGTGAAAAGCTCGTGGAGTTTATGAATTAGAAAATCAAGCTACTTCTTTCAAAATTATGTGCATAGGCAATTATTCTTCCTCCTCATTTGTTGCTTTCCAACTGTTGAAAACTCATATGACTGTTGGTTACCATCAAAGTGTATGGGCTAAAATTGGGAGGACTATCAATCCACTTGTGCAAACAGAGTCGCCTTTGGTAAGATGAAAATAGAGCCTCTAGCAAATAGACGTTAAGAAGGAAAAAGAGCCTCTAACAAATAAATGGTAAAAAGAAAACAAAGCCTATAAAAGCTTATAGAAAACAAAGCATCTTATGGTAAGAAGAAAATGGAGCCTGTAGCAAATAGACGGTAAGAAGAAAACACAGTCTATAGGAGCCTGTAAAAAATAGAGCAGCCTAAGGTAGAAAGAAAACAGAGCCTATAGAAATTAGACAATAAGAAGAAAACAAAATCTGGAGGAGCCTGTAGAAATTATTGTAGCCTACGAAAAGAAGAAAACAGAGCCTGTAGCAAATATACGGTAAGAAAAAGACAAAGCCTCTAGCAAATAGATTTTAAGAGTAGGTACTAAAATAGACATTTTATTTGTTCCTACACTTTTATTCCTATCATCCATCAAAAAATATTAAACGGCAAATTAATCTTTAAAGAATAGATTCAGTTTTGCATTACATGGTTGAAATATTCGTGGAGTTTATGAATTAGAAAATCAAGATACTCCTTTCAAAATTATGTGCACAAGTAACCTTTAACAATTAATCTTCCTCCTTATTTGTTGCTTTCCAATTGTTGAAAACTCGTGTGACTGTTGGCTACCATCAGAGTGTATGGACTAAGATTGGGAGGACTATCAATCCACTTGTCCAAACAAAGTCGCCTCTAGTAAGACGAAAACAGAGCCTCTAGCAAATAGATGTTAAGAAGGAAAAAGAGCCTCTAGCAAATAAATGATAAGAAGAAAACAAAGCCTACAGGAGCTTATAGAAAATAAAGCATCCTATGGTGAGAAGAATACAGAGCCTGTAGCAAATAGATGATAAAAAGAAAACAGGGCCTGTAACAATTAAACATTAAGAAGAAAACAAAACCTGTAAGAGCTTGTAGAAAACAAAGTAGCCAATGGTAGGAAGAAAATAGAGCCTATAGCAAATAGACGATAAGAAGAAAACATAACTAAGAGGAGCCTATAGAAATTAGTGTAGCCTACGGAAAGAAGAAAACAGAGCTTCTAGCAAATAGATTTTAGGAGTATGTACTAAGATAGACTTTTTATCTGTTAGTGCACTCATCTTCCTTTCATCCATCAAAAAATATTATACGGCAAATTAAGCTTTAAAGAATAGATTTTGTTTTGCATTACATGGTTGAAATACCCGTGGAGTTTGCAAATGTAAAAATCAAGCCACTTCTCTCAAAATTATATGCACAAGCAACCTTTGGTAATTAATCTTCATCCTCATTTGTTGCTTTCCAACTGTTGCAAACTATGTGACTGCTGGCTACCATTAGAGTGTATGGGAAGAAGAAAACAACACCTATAGCAAATAGACAGTAAGAAGAAAATAGAGCTTGTAGCAAATAGATTTTAGGAGTAGGTATTAAAATAGACATTTTATCTGTTCATGAATTGCTCTTCCTTTCATCCATCAAAAAAGGTTATACAGAAAATTAAGTTTCAATGAATAAATTCTATTTTGCATTACACGGTTGAGATACCCGTGGGGTTTACAAATTTGAAAATAAAGCTACTTCTTTCAAAATTATATGCACAGGGAACCTTTGGTAATTAATCCTTATCCTTATTTGTTGCTTTCCAACTATTGGAAACTCATGTGACTGCTGGCTACCATCAATGTATGGGTTAAGATTGGGAGGACTATTGATCCACTTGTCCAAATAGAGCAGCCTACGATAAAAAGAAAATAAAGCCTCTAGCAAATAGATGGTAAGAAGAAAATAAAGCCTATAGAAAATAGAGCTTGTAGCAAACAGATGGTAAGAAGAAAACATAGTAGCCTAAGGTAGGAAGAAAACAAAGCCTGTAGCAAATAAATGGTAGGAAGAAAATAGAACCTTGAGGAGCCAATAGAAAACAGAGCAGCCAACGGAAAGAAGAAAACAAAGCCTGTAACAAATAGATTTTAGAAGTAGATATTAAAATAGACATTTTATCTATTCGTGTACTCTTCTTCCTTTCATCCATCAAAAAAGATTATACGGAAAATTATGCTTCAATGAATAGATTTTGTTTTGCATTACATGGTTGAAATACCCATAGAGTTTACGAATTTGAAAATCAAGTTACTTATTTCACAATTTTGTGCACAGGCAACCTTTGATAATTAATCCTCATCCTTATTTATTGCTTTCTAGTTGTTGGAAACTCAAATGATTATTGGTTACCATTAGAGTGTATGGGTTTCAAAAGTATTCTAGTTGTCCAAACAGAATAGCCTACGGTAAGAAGAAAACAAAACCTGTATCAAATAAACGGTAAAAAGAAAACAGAGCTTATAGTAAATAAATTTTAGGAGGCTTGACAAGTATTGTTTATTAAGAGCCTACAGAAAATAAAGTTAACCTTCACTTCTAGTCTACTACAAGTGGCTGCCCCTAATTTCAAGGTAAATGCTTAATAGTCAAAGTCTTATTAGTTAGTATATTTAAGTATTTAAATTATACTATATTTGTAATTTATATATATATATATATATATATATATATATATAATAGTATATATAATTCTATTATTATATAGAATACTATATATAATATTAATTATATAATTATAAATAAAATTTATAAATAGAATTCTAGAAAGTTTAATCCATCATTTAGTTAAATATGCAATTCCAAAATTTTTTCAATATTCTTTTTTATCATTTATCAACAAGAAAACAAAAAAAAAAGAAAAAATTTGAATTGAAAAGCATCCATTGTCTAATGGATAAGACATAAGTCTTCCAAACCTTAGTATAGGTTCAAATCCTATTGGACATAATATGTTTTCATTTCATATTAATATTTATTTCATTTTATTCCAATTTTAATTTATATTTTTTATTCCATATTATAATTCATATTACATATTATAATCCATATTCTAATTAATTATTAGAATAATTATTATAATATATATTATATATTTTAATTTAATTTAGTATACAAATTTAGTATATTATATATATATATATATTATATTTTTTAATTCATTTTTTGTTTTATAGTTTTTTTTTCTATAATTGTTTTATGTTTTATATTTATAGTTTGATTTAAGTATTATACTTATTATAATCAAGATTAAAGATTAAAAGTGATCAATTTTGCAAGCTGTATTCTTAATGGAATCACTAATTTTATTTCATGTCATTTTGCTACTATGGTTCACAAAAGCAGTAGTAGAAGATGAATTTTTAGCATATCCTAGATATAAAGGCAAATGTGGAGATGTTGTCATTCCCTTCCCTTTTGGAGTTGGACCCAACTCTTCCTTGAATGACAACTTTGTGGTAGATTGTAATGACACCTTTAGGCCTTCCAAACCTTTCTTGACAAGCATAGAAATGGAATTGCTCAGTGTTTCAATTAGAGGTTTGGTTCAAGTTAATAATTTAGTCTTTTTTTACAATTGTAACAACAACAAAAGCTTTGATGGAACAATTGATATGTCAGATAACCCTTTCTTCTATTCAAGTGTATATAACAGGTTCACAGTTACAGGTTGCAACAATTATGTTGTGCTTTGACAAATCACAGCCCTATTGGTGGGTGTCTTTCCTTTTGTAGCGAAACCCAAAGAAGTGATGGTTGTTATGGCTTGAGATGCTGTTAAGCCACTATTCCTCCTCACATCAAGTCTTTTGAAGTAGGGATAACCGGTGTTGTAAAAGATGATTCTAACTATTGCAGTGACAACAAGACTAACTTCATGGTTAACTAAGATTGGTTTGCTTCTAGGAAATTATCTCTTGACCTGTTGATGTAGCGGGAATATGTTCTTGTAGTCCTTAAATGGGGAGCATTCCAAGGATATTGTTGACTAGCTAAAACTTAAGCTCTTTTTTACATTAGCAATGGCTCTTGTTGGACACAGTTATCATAAAGGCATCTATGTGTTTGCACTGATGGTTCCTCTGATTATTCCAAATCCTTTTATAAGATCCTCAGCAGATGTGCAGATATTATAGCTTTAACTTAAATATAGAATATGATGCCACAAATATGATGTTGACTTGTAAATTTTTTTATAATCACCGCCCTATTGGTAGGCGTCTTTCCTTTTGTAGCGAAACCCAAAGAAGTGATGGTTGTTATGGCTTGAGATGCTGTCAAGCCACTATTCCTCCTCACATCAAGTCTTTTGAAGTAGGGGTAACCGGTGTTGTAAAAGATGATTCTAACTATTGCAGTGACAACAAGACTACCTTCATGGTTAACTAAGATTGGTTTGCTTCTAGGCAATTATCTCTTGACTTGTTGATGTAGTGGGAATATGTTCTTGTAGTCCTTGAATGGGGAGCATTCTAGGGATATTGTTGACTAGCTAAAACTTAAGCTCTTTTTTACATTAGCAATGGCTCTTGTTGGACACAGTTATCATAAACGCATCTATGTGTTTGCACTGATGGTTCCTCTGATTATTCCAAATCCTTTCATAAGATCCTTAGTAGATGTGCAGATATTATAGTTTTAACTTAAATATAGAATATGATGCCACAAATATGATGTTGACTTGTAAATTTTTTTATAATCACCGCCCTATTGGTAGGCGTCTTTCCTTTTGTAGTGAAACCCAAAGAAGTGATGGTTGTTATGGCTTGAGATGCTGTCAAGCCACTATTCCTCCTCACATCAAGTCTTTTGAAGTAAGGGTAACCGGTGTGGTAAAAGATGATTCTAACTATTGCAGTGACAACAAGACTACCTTCATGGTTAACTAAGATTGGTTTGCTTCTAGGCAATTATCTCTTGACCTGTTGATGTAGTGGGAATATGTTCTTGTAGTCCTTGAATGGGATCTATGTGTTTGCACTGATGGTTCCTCTTATTATTCCAAATCCTTTCATAAGATCCTCAGCAAATGTGCAGATATTATAGCTTGATGGAAGCCATATTGTACTAGCCCAAATCAACAAGGGAGTTGATGCTTTGCAAAACCTTGGAAAACCAATGACAAGGGCAAGGTCAAAGAAAATAAAGGAAGCTCTCAACAACTTGTTGTGCGACATTTACTATCAGGAAGTTGCTAGGCACGAGTTAAGGATGATGGAGGCTTCGCCAAGGCTTGCGAATGTGTCATCTGTGGAGGAATGCAAGAACCATGACCTTAGGAAGGAAGTTGGATTTGGGAGCCCATGTTTGGGCATTTAAATGGGTTATTTTCATGGGTTATTATTATTATTTAGTGGGTTGGACCAATTTCCTTAATAAGCCCATCTTATTAGCATATAAAAAGGGGTGGCTGGCAAATTGGACGAATTTCCTTAATAAGCCCATCTTATTAGCATATAATAAGGGTGGCTGGCAGATTGGACGAATTTCCTTAATAAGCCCATTTTATTAGCTAGGGTTTAGGGGGGGCTAGCATATAAAAAGGGTGGTTAGAGGGGAGGACGGCAGATGATGAATGTATGAGCTATTTTCTCTAGTTCTTTGAGAGCTAATTATGAACTTTCATACTTGAGTGTGTTGGTTCAATAAACTTATCTTCTTCAACGTTTTGTTATTGGGAGTGGCGTCTGAATCTTATAGTTCTGGTTCTTGGTTGTTTATAATCATTGGGTCAGAACTCCAAAATCCCTTAACCTTTGTTAGAACGATCCTATACCAACATTGGTGTTGGGTTTCGTTTACAAATAATTGGAGTTCATATCATAGCTTTAACTTAAATATAGAATATGATGCCACAAATATGATGTTGACTTGTAAATTTTTTTATAATCACCGCCCTATTGGTGGGCATCTTTCCTTTTGTAGCGAAACCCAAAGAAGTGATGGTTGTTATGGCTTGAGATGCTGTCAAGCCACTATTCCCCTCACATCAAGTCTTTTGAAGTAGGGATAATCGGTGTTGTAAAAGATGATTCTAACTATTGCAGTGACAACAAGACTACCTTCATGGTTAACTAAGACTGGTTTGCTTCTAGGCAAATATCTCTTGACCTGTTAATGTAGCGGGAATATGTTCTTGTAGTCCTTGAATGGGGAGCATTCTAGGGATATTGTTGACTAGCTAAAACTTAAGCTCTTTTTTACATTAGCAATGGCTCTTGTTGGACACAGTTATCATAAAGGCATCTATGTGTTTGCACTGATGGTTCCTCTGATTATTCCAAATCCTTTCATAAGATCCTCAGCAGATGTGTAGATAT
This sequence comes from Bruguiera gymnorhiza, assembly GCA_020883675.1. Lineage (NCBI taxonomy): Eukaryota > Viridiplantae > Streptophyta > Magnoliopsida > Malpighiales > Rhizophoraceae > Bruguiera > Bruguiera gymnorhiza. Next base: position 61,361 of record JAIRCJ010000265.1, read on the forward strand.
TATAGCTTTAACTTAAATATAGAATATGACGCCACAAATATGATGTTGACTTGTAATTTTTTTTTTATAAAATGTTAAAACCTTTTTTCTTTTGTCGTGAATTTTTGAAATCCAATTAGTTCTTAGGAATTCTTTTATAATTTATACATATAATGGTTACCAAAGATCCCTGAAATAACATTATTTTTCTTAATATTCCTAATTGGTAGGGGGCTGTTATATGAACTCAAACTCACATTGTCGCCTTCTCTATATGTATACTGGGGATCAAGGATCCTATAACTACTCTTGTCCTGATGGGTACTTGCATCATGACAACAAGAATACATGTCACCCATCATTCTTCGGGAACTCAGTAAAAAATCTCAAGCTAAAGTTATCATCATAGGTATGGAATATCTATTTGGTTTATAGAATTAGTTGGAATTCAGTTGAAATTTATTCAAGGATTTGGACATTTTGAAAGCTCAAATTTGTGGTAGGCTAATCACTTTGACTGGTTGTAGTTTATTATAGTCATTATAATAACACAATCATTTCTTAATCTTTTTGAATTAGAAATGATATCCAAAGTTTTTCATAGAATTAAACTTATCTTCTGATTTGATGGTTGTATAGGTTGCAACTCTAGTATTTCATTACTTTTACTAGTTATTAGTGCATGAGCATTGTACAAAACAATTAAAAGAAGAAGGGCCATTAAACTCAAACAAAAATATTTCAAAAGAAATAGTGGTTTGCTATTGCAACAACGATTGTCTTCAAGAGATAATAATGTTGAGCAAATGAAACTATTTGGTTCTAAGGAACTAGAGAAGGCCACAAACAACTATAACGTGAGCTGAATCCTTAAAAATATCTCAACTAGAAGGCCATAACTATTTGGTTTCAATAATCATATCGTTTGTTTTGGAACCACATCAATATCTCAATGCGTTTTATTGAAGAAAAAAGTTTAGTGACATATTTCTCTCTTTCAATGCAAGGGAACTGCTTGTTTCTATACTTGATGCTTAAGTCCTTAAATAGGGCCAGAAAGAAGAGATCAGAGTAGTTGCAAAGCTGGCAAAAAGATGTTTGCACTTGAATGGGAAGAAGAGGCCTATAATGAAAGCAGTGACTATGGAGTTGGAAGGGATTAAAGCACCATTGGAGGCAGCTTCTTCAACCATTCATCAGGATTTTGGCCCTGACAAGGTGGATTATGCTAAAGCGAGCATTGTTGGACGTTAGGATACTGCATCCTCTCCATCTAGGTCACATTTGAACCGCATCACCATGCATATGGAAATTGATGTGCAACCTTTACTCTCTGGCTAACACCTTAATTATTGTCAAATAATATATAAGTTTTTGACTACCTAACCAGACTTGGTTTTGTCAGATACAAACAAGAAGGGCTCAGCTTTGATGCATGAACTATTTTCGATCTTGGTAGTTCTAGGAATGGGGTATACATCAGTGGAACCTATATAACTAACATAACACTCCTAGTTTCTTAGTGAACTTATTTTGTTGCATTCCCTTTCCCAACTTCAAGTAAATGTTATTATTGGTAAAAAGAAGAAGAAGTTCTTGATTCGTCATGACTGAATTTGATTTAGAAAAAGACGATCAAGCATGGCATGAGATGCAAAAGTTATTTCAAATTTAAAAAATTCCAATACGTAACAAGTAAATCATTTAAAGGAAAAAGATTTTCAAATTTAAGTTAAATTAATTAAAATAATAATAAAATAAATTTATAAAATATAAAATTATATACGAACTATACTAATAAAAAAAAGTAAATATAAAATTTTATGTAAAATTTTTTTACTAAAAAAATCAATTGCATTTATTAAAATATTATCTTAACTATATTACACAAATTTTATTCTTATAATTAAAAATGAGGTCCTAAGATGGTAAATATAAATTTAATAAATTTAAGTAAAATATTTTATATTATATATAAAAATATTATTATAATATATATATATATATATAATAAATCTAATTTGATTAGAAGATTTTAGATCAAGTAGATGGATAGTATTGGGCCTTAGTAACCAAGTCTTTTTAAAATTGGATCATTTGGTATCGTATCAAGGCGGTGTTTAGCTTTTGTGACCTCTAAATTATTTTAGGGATACCATGATGATGATCGTGGGTAATTGAGGTTGTTGGCCTGCTAGTTGGCTTATAATTGTGTATAGAGTCAACAGACAAAAGTGGGTAAAGAAAGCAAAATAATATCATGAAGAATTATATGAGAAAATAACTGAAAAAAAATAAATGATAGAGTTTTTAGTGCCTAGAACGATTGCATTACTACTAGATTTCTATTAGTTATACTAAAATGAGGCCAATGAATGCATTTAATTTACAATTCAGAATAAGTGTTGTACAAAACAAAGTAGGCACCTAGTTGAAATTGAGAGCGAAGATGCTTACTAGGGTGATACCACAAGAGTTGAACAAAAAAGAGAATATTCTTGTAGTGAATATATCATATAACAAGCTGACAAGTAGGCTTCCTATTGAAGGCATATTTACAAGCTTGAATTATAGTGCTTTGAAGAGAAATTTGAGAATTTATTCGTCTCTGTTGAAAGGACCAAGTAAAATGAATGTTCCCAACGGCAACAAATCTTTAACCACATTGCATAGAAAGACGAAAGTCTCTCTCGTGCTTTCTCTCAATTTTGCATTTCTCTTTATGCCTATACTTGTAGAAAAATATATATAAAAAGGAAAATATTTCATTATATGCTTATACTTGTAAAAAATTATAAATAGATATACAAAATTTCAGAAATATAAGGTTTACACTTTAAAAGGTTTTTAGAAATATAGCATGTAAATAGTAATAGTATTTCTCTTAAAAGGTGAAAATCATTAATCTTCCAATGCAGAAAGTGAAGCATGTGGCAGGAAGCAGTGAATGGAAGAGACAAATTTAGTCACATCAAAGCAAAGAGAGAGACTTGTACCTGAGCTTATAGACAAAAACTTGAGTCATGTTTTGCAGGGAATATGTCAAGAGCCATATGGTCGAGTCGCGTTAATTTTCCCTTCATGCTTATCCCTTCACATTCTATCTTTTCAAGCTCCCTTCTTTGCTTGCAAATTTCAAGGACCGCCATAACACACAAAAAATAATAAAAAAAGAGAGAGAAAGAGAGAAGGGGTGGGCAAGAAGTGGTGATAAATGGGTTTGGTTCTATTTTTATTATGCTTTCTGATTTCGGTAGCTGGTCTTAAATTTTGCATTGGAAATGATGATTTGCCCATTCTACTCAACGATGATGTTTTAGACCTTCTTGTTTTCAAGTCAGGTATTATCAACGCATCTTCTTATCTCAACTTTGGAACGAAGACGATGACTCCTCTTGTTCATGGAAGTTCATACAGTGCAATCCAGTGACCGGCCTAGTTTCTCAAGTCATCACTCGATGGCCTCAGCTTATCCAGGAAAATTGGTAAAGGGCTTCAAAAGTTGCAAGGTTTGAAAACCTTATCACTTGCTCAGAACAATTTTAGTGGAACTATCAGTTTTGAGCTTGGTCTTATGAGCAGTCTTGAAAGGCTTAAACTCAATCACAATAGTCTTTCCAGTCCCATTCCATCTTCTTTTGGTTCCATAAGTTTTCTTGATCTTTCCAAAAACTCCTTCTCAGGACAAGTTTCTAATGATCTCTTCTGAAACCATATGTCCCTTCGTTACCTTTCTTTAGCTGACAATTTGCTTCGAGGGCCATAACTGAATGTAGCTGCCTGCTCTTGTTTGAACACTCTCAAGCTCTCCAACCACAAAATTTCTAGTGTCCCAGATTTTTCAACTGGAATTTGGTTACTTAAATGTCTTCCAACTTTACATCTTTCACACAATGCATTTCCCAGGTCCGTGCCAAAAGGGTATCTGCCATCCGCAACTTGAAAGATCTCCGGTTATAGGTCAACAAATTTTCGGGACCACTACCAGTGGATATTGGATTCTGCGGATACAACAAGAAATTGGCAGGTAACTTTGGCAATCTGAGCAACCTGGAATACTTGGACTTGTCAAGTAATGGATGTATTGGAAGCCTACCGTCATCAATTGGTGATCTGACTTCACTACAGTACATGAGCTTGTCCAACAAGAAGCTCACAAGTAGCATTCCAGCAACAATAGTTAACTGTGCCACAATATCAGTTATTCGAATTAGAGGTAACAGCCTTCATGGCAGCATACCGGAGGGCATTTTTATCATGGGCTGGAGGAAGTAAATTTTTCACAAAACAAATTGACAGGTTCCATTCCAACCAGTTTAAGTAAATTCTTTGGATCGGTTCACACATTGGACCTTTCAAACAACTATCTCTCGCAGGACATATTTCTGCGAAAATGGGTCTATACTCAAATTTAGGATACTTGAATTTTTCGTGGAACAACCTTACCTCAAAAATGCCGCTAAAGCTTGGCTACTTTCAGAACCTAAAGGTTTTGGATCTTCAAAGCAGTGGACCGGTTGGCCCAATACCTGTGGATATATGCGAGTCTCGTAGCTTGAGCATTCTTCAGTTGCATGGTAATTCCTCGACTGGGCCACTTCCGAAGGAGATTGGAAATTCCTCAGCTCTTTACTTGTTGTAAGGCCTTTGCTAATTTTGCTTCTATTAGTCATCTACATCTTCTCTTTGGTTAAATTACATTATATTAGTAGCCTAACCCATTAAGACATGAGAAACATGATATATTATCATTAAGTAAATTCAAAATTGATAATATATGAGTAATTGACCTACTCTTTATTAGGGTGTATTAGATCAAGTAACTACTGAGGTCTTCATTGCAATGTCAAAAGCACTCAACTTCATTTTATGAACTCTCAATTTAGTACATATTGATTGCTTCAAACTAGTTTCTTTAGGTTACTGATCCATCCTGCTTTTCCGTGTTGATTTTATGAGAAAACCACATGTAGTCTAATGAGATGGGCAAGAGAATATCATTTATGATCTTGTGGTGGAATTATTGTTCATGCTAGAATTAGCATCTTTCTTGCATAAGTAAATGTAGCACATAAGAAAATTAGGAGGCTCAATTTTGAGCACCTGAAGTTGTATGCTGTGATAATTTTTCAAGTGCAGAAAGATTTGCCATCAGGATGTCAACTTCGACTTATCCCTTTGTTTACGTTCTCGTTCAATGTAGTAGCACATTTTCCCTCTATTACATGTGAGGCATGGGATGAATCAGTGTTTCCTTGCCTTTATGCGCCACTTAAATCTGTTTCTGTGCTTCTGCTAACCCATGAATTGTGGGTGTATTTTACTAGGAAACAGAAATTGTTCATTTCACTGGCTCTTGTCTTCCAATTTCACTCGAGACATATACATAATCTCTGGAATAGCTTGCTACCGCTTAACGATATATTTGTTGGGAGTGGGGTTGGAGGGTGTTATATAAATCTGGATATGGTATTTTTACTTTATGTCCTGTTAAAAAATTTTCTTTTTAACATTGAAACAACCGAGCTAGAATTGAGTGAAATAGTTCAACAGGAGAAACATGGTTCAAATATGGCCTTTTTGGATGGCAACCCCCCCTGAGAGACTCTGAATGCCAATTGTTCATCTTATTCAGTCACTAGGTGGAGAAGTACAGCTTAATTCACGAATAAAGAAGATCGAGTTAAGCAATGAGGGAGCAGTGAGCAGTTTTTTGCTAAATAGTGGAGACATGATTGAAGAAGATGCTTATGTATTTGCCACTCCAGGTACACCAAAATGTTTTCTGTGTGTTGTCTAAATTGCACTACTTTTGTTTCCCAGTATTTTTTAACTGTCGATCTATTTGCTCCAATCAGTTGATATCCTGAAGCTTCTTTTGCCTGATGACTGGAGAGAGATTCCTTACTTTAAGGAATTGGAGAAATTAGTTGGAGTTCCTGTTATCAATGTTCACATCTGGTGAGTAAGGCATTCTGCCATCAACAATCGATAATGGAAATCATGCCATGCTCTTACACATAACAATATTACATTGGAATATTTGGAATTCAACACAAGACTTTAGAATTAAGAGATTGCATTCATCAAAATGGTTTTGATAACGTAGGAACATTCTTTCTTAGCTCTACATTATATCTCATGTCATCAATCATATTTTCTTATTTTTGATGCAAATCAGGCCATGCATTTAGTTTAGGTCAAGTCAATAATGTCTCTATGTATATATGAGACTATTTTCTAGAATTCAAATTTTCCACCAGTGAAATACTTGCATAAAGCTATCTTTGTTGCGGGTTTGACCAAAACTGAAGAATACATATGGTCACCTACTCTTTAGCGGGTACTGCCATATTTCACATCACCTTTTGTGTTTATCAAGGTATTGGTTTCAATATTCTGTTAACTTAACGCATTTTTCACATTTATCGTGACTTATTAACAATCCGTTATTTTTGAAGTAATTACCTCATGAATATTTTGCAATGTCCTCATCTCCTCCTCACTCCTCTCTAGTTTCATTCTTTTATTTTCCTTCACTGCAAGGCATCGATAGTTCTTCAAAACATTTTGAAACAAAAATAATCCTCACCGTTCCAGAATAAGATGCTTTAACGGGCACTAAGTAATGGAACAATTTTAAATACTCTCAAATTAAAACCTCCTAATAATATTTGTCAAATAAAATCCAATCCTCAAGAATTTTTAAATAGTAAATTGTACAAAATTTTGCTGCTTATTTAGGTTGTTTTAGGTTAAAAAAGAATTTGATTTTCATGTCTTCTTCTTCTTCTTTTCTTTTGGTCAGTGTGACAAAACTTTTCTCTTCCTTCTTTCTATTTCTTACTAGAAATTGTTCAATCTCACTATTTTTGATTTTTAAATTTGTTTGTAACATGTAAGGTAACTGCTATAACTATTTCTGTTTTTTTTTTTTTTAATCTTTGTGTGAGCTTACAATTTATGTTCACTTAGTTCATCACCTTCATCCACCATCATTTCCCATCTATTGTTTTTCTCCAATTCTTGAATGTTTGATTTGTGTCATAGTTTGATATTAAAGGCAGTTTACTTGGTGAATCATATTTCATAGGTTGCAAAAGTCAGTTGTGTCTTAAGCAAAATGTTCAGTCTACAGTATCTAGGATACTTTGACATCACCAATTAGCTTTTGCTTAATATTTTGCAACAAAATGCATGTTTCTTTTCCCTTCACATAAAATACAAGAGCATATTTTATTCCTTTGGTTGACATGATGTCTGGAAAAAGTTAATTACTTGTTACTGCTTGATTGATTGGCCATTCCCTAGATCTTCACGTGTAGTACTTCTAGTATAGGTGTTACTTTTTGAATCTAGGGCTTTTACCTATTGGCCATTCCTAAGGGGAATGCAATAGTATTGACCTAAAGGACTTCAATTGTTGCCTTCTCTGTATGTATATTGGGGGGACAGTGGACCTTATAACTACCCATGTCCATACGGGTACTTTAGTTTTGACAATGACAATACATGCATCCAATTATCTGTCAAACAACTCAGTAAAAAATGTCAGGCTAAAGTTGCATCATTGGTATGCAATATTTATTTGGATTTTAGGAATTTGAAAATCAAGTTACTTTTTTCAAAATTATGTGCACATGCAACTTCTGGTAATTAATCCTCATCCTCGATTGTTGCTTTCTAACTATTGGAAACTCATGTAACTGCTAGCTACCATCAGAGTTTATGGCCTAAGATTGGGAGGATTGTCAATCTACTTATCCAAATAGAGCAGCTTACGATAAGAAGAAAATAAAGCCTTTAACAAATAGATGATAAGAAGAAAACAGAACTTGAAGGAGGTTATAGAAAATAGAGCAGCTTACGGAAAGAAGAAAACAAATGTTGTAGCAAATAGACGTTAAGAAGAAAATAGTGCTTATAGCAAATAGATTTTAGGAGTAGGTACTAAAATAGACATTTTATTTGTTCGTGCACTCATCTTCCTTTCATTCATCAAAAAAGATTATACTGTAAATTAAGCTTCAATGAATAGATTTTGTTTTGCTTTACATGGTTGAAATACCCGTGGAGTTTAGGAATTTGAAAATCAAGCTACTTCTTTCAAAATTATATGCACGTATAACCTTTGGTAATTAATCTTCATCCTCGATTGTTGCTTTCTAATTGTTGGAAACTCATGTGACTGCTGACTACCATCAGAGTTTATGGCCTAAGATTGGGAGGACTATCAATCCATTTGTCCAAACAGAGCAGCCTATGGTAAGAAGAAAACAAAACCTTTAGCAAATAGACAATAAGAAGAAAACAACCAACATTTCTCTCTGCATTTTCATTTCCAGCCAATTCTATTCAAAATTTTGTTCTCATAAATTTCCCTTTTTTTTTTTTTCTAATTTCCTATAAGCGTATACCATTTCTTAAACAACTCACTTTGTATAAATCTTTTAGTGATTCTTATTGCTCCCCATCTTATGTTGTAATGTACGATAAGATATGTGACAACAATTAATCATGTAACATTATGGATACTATTAATTCACTCATATGACAAAAATTCCTTTCTCCAATAATATCTTCCTCTTTATTATTTATATATAATCTGTGTTTAGAGTTTAAATTGGTAGAATAATTTACTCTTCTAACTTATTGAGCTTAGTGATTATTTTGGTGGGCTCATCTGTTAAATACAATGTTTATAACAAGAAGTTTGAATCTTTTTCTCTCGATTGTCCGACAAATTAAAGCAAGTGTGAGCAATGACATTTACTCCATCAGCCATAAACAATTTTAAGCTTTCAATTCTTTGCCGAATCACAATCATCAGAACAAACACCAATAAGTACCTAACTTATGATGTTTGCATTTACACCATAAAAATTTCCTTTTTCTAAGTGAATTGAAAAAAGGGGAAAAGAAGAGAGAGAGAGAGAGAGAATCAACAAAGTAATGGCTGAATAATGAGCCGAAACTTGTAGAGAACTTGGAAGCACAAATATGCTTATTATAAGATGAATAGGAAGCTTTCAATAACCAGACCAATAGACATATTGCAAATCTCATTTTCTCTATAAATCCTTTCTCCACCCAACATCCTACAAATTTTGTTAGGAACAAAGGTTCCAAATTGATTACGCAAACTTAAGGTGTAAGTGTCTCAAAATTGTATTTTGTAAAGCTTTTGCAAGGCTTGGCTGTTAATAATTTTGATGTTTTTATTAAATAAGTATATGAATATTTTATAATTTTATTAATTTAATAAAATGTCACATATTAACATATACAAATAATATAAATTTAAAGTTATACTCATAACTCGTGTATACTAATTACATATTAAATTGAAAAATTCAAATTCTAATATAATAAAAAAGTATATTAAATTCAATTAGTTAAACTTTTATTCAAATTCTTATTTCTAATTCACGATAAATTTGAATTGATTTTAACATTTTCTTTTAATTTTAATTCAATCTCACAAGTATTTATAGTATATATTTTAATTTGATATAATCTTCAAATTTAAATAAATTATTTTTTAAGTCATTATTAACAGTATTAATAAAATTATTAAGAGTTTTTTTTGACAATCTTTTCCATTAACTTTAATTGACTTCTACTTGACTTTTAAATTTTTAAGAACTTTGTAATATATAATTTTAAATAATAAGATATAAAATTTCACTTTTTACTATATTTTATAATATGTAATATTTTTAAAATACTGTTATATAATTATTTAATTTTTTCAATTTTCATTTTACATAAAAAGTTGAATTGAAACATTTTTATTTCTCAATTTAACAAGTTTCTAATTCTTAATTTCCTTTAACTTTTAACTTCGTAGATCCTAATATATGAACTTTATAAGTTTTCCTACTCAATATGAACTTTATAAATTATTTGACTCACATATACTAGTTACATATTAAATTGAAAAATTACATTTAACAAGTGAAAAATAGACGACAAGAAGAAAACAAAATCTGTAGAAAATAAAGCAGCCTACGGTAAGAAGAAAACAGAGTTTGTAGAAAACATAGTAGCCTATAATAAGAAGAAAACAGAGCCTATAGTAATTAGACAATAAGAAGATAATAGAGCTTGTAGGAGCCTGCAAAAAATAGAGTTGCCTAAGGTAAGAAGAAAACAAAGCCTGTAGCAAATAGACGATAAGAATAAAATAAAACTTATAACAAATAGATTTTAAGAGTAGATACTAAAATAGACATTTTAACTCTACTTGCACTCCTTTTCTTTTCATCCATAAAAAAAGATTATACGACAAATTAAGTTTCAATGAATAGATTTTGTTTTACATTACATGGTTGAAATACCTGTGGAGTCTACAAATTTGAAAATCAAGCTACTTCTTTCAAAATTATGTGCACAGGCAAGCTTTGGTAATTAATGCTTGTCCTCATTTGTTGCTTTCTAATTGTTGAATTCTCATGTGATTGTTGGCTACCATTAAAGTGTATGAGCTAAGATAGTGAGGACTATCAATCCACTTGTCCAAACAAAATAGCCTTTGGTAAGAAGAAAACAAAGTCTGTATAAGTTTATAGAAAATAGAGTAGCTTATGGTAAGACAAAAACAAGGCCTATAGCAAATAGACGATAAGAAGAAAATAGTGCCTGTAGGAGCTTGTAGAAAACATAGTAGCCTAAGGTAGGAAGAAAACAAAACTTGTAGCAAATACATGGTAAGAAGAAAATAGAACTTAGAGGAGCCTGTAGAAAACATAGTAGCCTAGTAAAAGAAGAAATAGAACCTGTAGCAAATAGGCAGTAAGAACAAAATAGAACTTGTAGCAAATATATTTTAGGAGTAGGTACTAAAATAGACATTTTATTTGTTTGTGCACTCCTCTTCTTTTCATCCATAAAAAAACTTATATGACAAATTAAGTTTCAATGAATAGATGTTGTTTTGCATTACATGGTTGAAATACCTGTGGAGTTTACAAATTTGAAAATCAAGCTACTTTTTTCAATTTTATGTGCACAGGTAACCTTTGGTAATTAATCCTTATCCTTATTTGTTGCTTTCTAACTATTGGAAACTCATATGACTGTTGGCTAACATCAAAGTGTATGGCCTGAGATTGGGAGGATTGTCAATCCTTTTAGAGAAATAGAGTAGCCTACGATAAGAAGAAAATAAAATCTCTAGTAAATAGCTGGTAAGAAGAAAACAGTGCCTCAAGCAAATAGACGACAAAAAGAAAAGAGAGCTTGTAAAAAATAGAATAGCCTATGGTAAGAAGAAAACAGAGCCTATAACAAATAGATGGTAGGAAAAAAACAGAGCCTAGATCAACCTGAGGTAAGAAGAAAATAGAGCTTGTAGCAAATAGACAGTAAGAAGAAAACAATACTTAAAAGAGCTTGTAGAAAATAGTGTAGCCTATAGGAAAAAGATAACTAAACTTATAGCAAATAGACAGTAAGAAGTGAATAGAGCCTGTAGCAAATAGATTTTAGGAGTAGGTACTAAAATAGACATTTTATTTGTTTGTGCACTCCTCTTTGTTTCATCCACCAAAAAAGATTATACTAAAAATTAAGTTACAATGAAAAAATTTTGTTTTGCATTACATGGTTGAAATACCCGTTGAGTTTACAAATTTGAAAATGAAGCTACTTCTTTCAAAATTATGTTTACATACAACCTTTGGTAATTAATCCTCGTCCTTATGTATTGCTTTCCAACTATTGGAAACTCTTGTGATTGTTGGCTACCATCAGAGTGTATGGCCTGAGATTGGGAGGATTGTCAATCCACTTGGCCAAATAGAACAAACTATGGTAAGAAGAAAACAAAGCTTGTAGCAAATAGACAGTAAGAAGAAAATAGTACTTAAAGGAGTGTGTAGAAAATAGTGTAGCCTATGGAAAGAAGAAAACAGAGCCTACAGCAAATAGACGGTAAGAAGTAAACAAAGTCTGTAGGAAATAAATTTTAGGAGTAGGTATTACAATAGATATTTTATTTGTTCATTCACTCCTCTTCCTTTCATCCATAAAAAAAGATTATATAGAAAATTAAGCTATAATGAATAGATTCTATTTTGCATTACATTGTTGAAATACCCGTGGAGTTTACAAATTTGAAAATGAAGCTACTTCTTTCAAAATTATGTGTATAGGCAACTTTTCGTAATTAATCCTCATCCTTATTTGTTACTTTCCAACTATTGGAAACTCTTGTGACTGTTGGCTACCATTAGAGTGTATGGCCTGAGATTAGGAGGATTGTCAATCCACTTGGCCAAACAGAGCAGCCTACGATAAGAAGAAAACAAAGTTTATAACAAATAGATTTTAGGAGTAGGTACTAAAATAAACATTTTATTTGTTCGTGCACTCCTTTTCCTTTCATCCATAAAAAAAATTATATCATAAATTAAGTTTCAATGAATAAATTCTATTTTACATTACATGATTGAAATACCTATCCTCATATGCACTGGAAACCTTTGGTAATTAATCTTTGTCCTCATTTATTACTTTTCAACTGTTGTAAACTCATGTGACTGTTGGGTATCATCAAAGTGTATGGGCTAAGATTAGGAAGACTATCAATCCACTTGTCCAAATAAAGCTACCTATGGTAAGCAGAAAACAGAGCCTCCAGCAAATAGACAGTAAGAAGAAAATAGTGCCCCTTGAAAATAGACAGCAAGAAGAAAAGAGAGATTGTAGAAAATAAAGCCTATAGCAAATAGATGGTAAGAAGAAAACAAAGCCTGTAACAAATAAATAGTAAGAAGAAAACATAACCTATAGCAAATAGATGGGAAGAAAAAATAGAGCATATAGAAAACAGAGTAGCCTAAGGTAGGAAGAAAACAGAGCTTATAGAAAATAGACGGTAAGAAGAAAATAGAACCTGGAGGAGCCTGTAGAAAACAGGGTAGCCTACAGAAAGAATAAAATAAAGCCTGTAGCAAATAGACGATAACAAGAAAACAGAGCTGGTAGCAAATAGATTTTGAGAGTATGTACTAAAATAGACATTTTATTTGTTCATGCACTCCTCTTCCTTTCATCCATAAAAAAAGGTTATGCAACAAATTAAGCTTTAATGAATAGATTCTATTTTGCATTACATGATTAAAATATCCGTCCTCATATGCACTGGAAACCTTTGGTAATTAATCCTTGTCCTCATTTGTTGCTTTTCAATTGTTGCAATCTCATGTGACTGCTGGGTACCATCAAAGTGTATGGGCTAAGATTGGGAGGACTATCAATCCACTTGTCCAAACAAAGCTGTTTATGGAAAGAAGAAAATAGAGCTTCTAACAAATAAACAATAAGAAGAAAACAGAGCCTCTAGTAAATAAATGATAAGAAGAAAATAAAGCTTATAGGAACTTGTAGAAAACACAGCAGCTTATGATAAGAAGAAAACAGAGCTTATGGCAAATAAATGGTAAGAAGAAAATAAAACCTGTAACAAATAGACGATAGGAAGAAAAGAGAACCTGTAGAAAAATGATTTTAGGAATAAGTACTAAAATAGACATTTTATATGTTCATGCAGTTCTCTTTTTTTTATCTGTCAAAAAAGATTATACAACAAATTAAACTTTAATGAATAGATTTTTTTTTGCATTACTTGGTTGAAATACTTGCGTAGTTTACGAATTTGAAAATCAAACTACTTCTTTTAAAATTATATGCATAGGTAATTTTTGGTAATTAATCCTCGTCCTCATTTGTTACTTTCCAATTGTTGGAAACACATGTGACTGCTGGAAAGACAATGATGGAGACTGGTATGAGACTGGCATGCATATATTCTGTAAGTTCTAATCCCTTGGATGGTGGAACTTCTGATCATGAGAGCTTATATAAAATGTCTCATCAGTTCTACTTCATTTTCATTTCTTAATCTTCATTTTTTTCCTTGCCATTCCCATCCTATGATATGACATTAGATAGTCTGCACAACATTTTACAGCTTTACCCTGTTTTTGAAAGAAACAAATGTGTACAGAGGAAGCTAAACCAGCCAGCAAGCAAGGAGCACAAGATTTTGCAGAAGGGAGATACTTTTTCATTAACCTGTCAAGGTCCTTATATAGACCCAATTTCAATTATTACAATCACTTAATTATGGCATAGGGAGTGGACTTTACTTGATGAAACTTACAAGTTAAGTGACAGAAAATGGTCCAGCACTACAATCCATGATGGTTAGACTAGCGGTTCTACCTACTCTCACCATCTAATCAACCAATTAAACTAATTTTGTCGAATTACAACTTAATTATCAAAATGTAACAAAAAAATTTTGTTTTTTTTTTTCAATGCAGCCTCTGCTTCAATGGTTTGCTGTAGGTTGCTGCAATCCTGGAGTTCTAATCAGCAGCAGCAACACCACCAGCAGCAGCAGCCCCTTCTGCAGGCAAAGTCAGGATGACTTGAACAGCAAAGAATTTGAGTTTGCCAACAGTTTTTTTTGGCCTCTATATCCATCTGCTGCTTTCTCCACATTGTGACATAATCTTTAACTGTAGATGTCTGAATTTTTGCTCTTTGTTTACTAGTTAGGGGCCTATCCAAATGTGCAGAAAATGTTTGGAGAACTTGGTATCAATGATAGGTTGCAATGGAAGGAGCACTCTATGATATTTGCAATGCCAAACGAGCCAAGAGAGTTCAGCCTATTTGATTTCCCGGAAGTTCTTCCTGCACCATTAAATGGTAAGCATTCCATTTCCACAAATTAGCTGCCAAGATACATTGCAAAATTGAACCGTCAGGACTTGAAAGGCAAGCAAAATCACTAGTGGAAGAAATATCATCATTTCATCATCAGTTGGGTGGGTGTGTGTGTGTATTGTGAAATGGTTTTGCCCTTGGCATCCAATAGAATATATTGGCTATGTTGTCTAAGTCGAGCTAAATAAAATTCTTGACACACTAGAGTTCCCCATATATTTGTGAGGATCATAAGAAATGTTTTCAATATATATGAATATTGCCATGGTGAAGTATTACAAGATGGGCTTAATGCTGAAATTTCCTTATTGAACTACTTTTACTCGTCCTTCGCATCAATTTTTGCGGATGCATAATGCTGTGAATATGTCTGACAGGGATATTGGCCATTTTAAACAACAATGATAAGGTAACTTGGCCAGAAAAAGTGAAATTTGCGATTGGACTCCTGCTAGCAATCATTGGTGGGCAGGCCTACGTTGAGGCGCAAGACGGTTTAACAGTTCATGAGTGGATGAGAAAGCAGGTATAATTTAGCACCAAAGTCACTATCTGAGATAAGTCAGCTGCTCATACAATTCACTACTAACTTATCTCGGGAGTCCAAAGCAGCTCTTTGCAAGTTTACATAGCAAAGAAAGAAAATCTCATTAGATAGATCAAACCAGGACTGATAATGTAACTCCAATCCATAAATTAGCGATCTATTTAGCACCTATGTTCATAGCCAAGCTAACTTTTACATTCTTAAAATCAGATGTAAACCATTATAACTTATTTGGATTCCACTCCTATATTTGTTTGTAGAATGGGTCTACAACTTTGCAAGTTTTATCATTGATTCTGCAAATAAAGCCTTACAAAGGATAAGGACTTTAGTGGTGCTGGATGATGACACTTGTATGACTTAAGCTGTGCTATTGCTAGAGAGAAATGTGTTGATGACTTGAACAATCCTTGAACTCCCCTTTGCCACCCCTTATCCCCTTTCAAAAAAAATAAATAAATAGAGAAAATTATTTCCTCTCTAGATGGTAGTCAGTAGAAAACTAAGCAACTACCACAGAATTTTCTTGGTTTTTGCTAAGAAATTTTTCCTCATTCTTGACACCTGATCAAGTAATATATTAGTTCATCACTTCAGTTCTGTAATTGAGAATTGTCGGTATCCTTGGTCTTATTGACTTTGACATTGTGCCGATAATTAGTTGGCATAATATTTCAAGATAAATGACTAAAACTTTTTTCTCCCTTTTCTTTATTAGGGTGTATCAGATCGAGCGACTACTGAGGTCTTCATTGGAATGTCAAAGGCACTCAATTTCATTAACCCTTATGAACTCTCAATTTAGTACATATTAATAGCTTCAAACCGGTTTTCTTCAAGTTACTCACTGATCCATCCTGCTTTTGCGTGTTGATTTTATGAGAAAACCACATGTAGTCTAATAAGATGGCAAGAGAATATCATTTATGATCTTTTGGTGGAATTATTGTTCATGCTAGAATTAGCATCTTTCTTGCATAAGTAAATGTAGCACATAAGAAAATTAAGAGGCTCAATTTTGAGCACCTGAAGTTGTATGCTGTGATGATTTTTCAAGCGCAGAAAGATTTGCCATCAGGATGTCAACTTTGACTTATCCCTTTGTTTACGTTCTCGTTCAATGTAGTAGCACATTTCCCTCTATTACATGTGAGGCATGGGATGAATCAGTGTTTCCTTGCCTTTATGTGCCACTTAAATCTGTTTTTGTGCTTTTTCTAACCCATTAATTGTGGTTGTATTTTACTAGGAAACAGAAATTGTTCATTTCATTGGCTCTTGTCTTCCAATTTCACTCGAGACATATACATAATCTCTGGAATAGCTTGCCACCACTTAACGATATATTTTTTGGGAGTGGGGTTGGAGGGCGTTATATAAATCTGGATATAGTATTTTTACTTTATGTCCTGTTAAAAATTTTCTTTTTAACATTGAAACAACCGAGCTAGAATTGAGTGAAATAGTTCAACAGGAGAAACATGGTTCAAATATGGCCTTTTTGGATGGCAACCCCCCCTGAGAGACTCTGAATGCCAATTGTTCATCTTATTCAGTCACTAGGTGGAGAAGTACAGCTTAATTCACGAATAAAGAAGATCGAGTTAAGCAATGAGGGAGCAGTGAGCAGTTTTTTGCTAAATAGTAGAGACATGATTGAAGAAGATGCTTATGTATTTGCCACTCCAGGTATACCAAAATGTTTTCTGTGTGTTGTTAAATAATATTTGTCAAATAAAATCCAATCTTCAAGAATTTTTAAATGGTAAATTGCACAAAAATTTGCTGCCTATTCAGGTTGTTTTAGGTCAGAGAAGAAATTGATTCTCATGTCTTCTTCTTCTTCTTCTTTTCTTTTCATCAGTGTGACAAAACTTTTCTCTCTATTTTTTCTATTTCTGACTAGAAATTGTTTGATCTTAGTAAATTTTCCTTTTTGATTTTTAAATTTGTTTGTATCATGTAAGGTAACTACAATAATTACTTCTGTTTTATGTTTTTATTTTTTTATCTTTGTGTGAGCTTACAATTTATGTTCACTTAGTTCATCACCTTCATCCACCATCATTTCCCATATATTGTTTTTCTCCAATTCTTAAATGTCTGATTTGTGTCAGAGTCTGATTTTAAAGGCAGTTTACTTGGTGAATCATATTTCATGGGTTGCAAAAGTTGGTTGTGTCCTAAGCAAAATGTTCAGTCTACAATATCTGGGATACTTTGACATCACCAATCAGCTTTTGCTTGATATTTTGCAACAAAATTCATGTTTCTTTTTCCTTCACATAAAATACAAGAGCATATTTTATTCCTTTGGTTGACATGATGTTTAGAAAAAGTTAATTACTTGTTACTGCTTAATTGATTGGGAGGACTCTCAATCCACTTGTCTAAACAGAGCATCTTCTGGTAAGAAGAACACAAAGCCACTCGCAAATAAATAGTAAGAAGAAAATAGAGCTTCTAGCAACTAAACAATTAGAAGAAAATAGAGCCTGTAGAAAATAGACGGTATGAAGAAAACAGAGCCTGTAGGAGTTTGTAAAAAATAGAGCCTATAACAAATAGATGGTATGAAGAAAATAGAACCTGTAGAAAATAAAGCAACTTAAGGTAGGAAGAAAGCAAATTTTGTAGCAAATATACAATAAGAAGAAAACAAAACCTAGAGGAGCCTGTAAACAATAGAGCAACATACGGAAAGAAGAAAACAAAGCGTATAGCTAAGAGTCGGTAAGAAGAAAACAAAGGCTAGAGCCAATAGATTTTATGAGTAAGCTTTAAAATAGACATTTTATTTGTTTCGTGCACTCCTCTTCCTTTCATCCATCAAAAAAGATTATGCAGCAAAGTAAACTTTAATGAATAGATTATATTTTGCATTACATGGTTGAAATAACCATGGAGTTTACAAATGCAAAAATGAAGCTACTTCTTTCAAAATTATGTTATGTGCACAGGTAACTTTTGGTAATTAATCCTTGTCCTTATTTTGTTGCTTCCCAACTATTGGAAACTCATGTGACTGTTGGCTACCATTAGTGTGTATGGGCAAAGATTGAGAGGACTGTCAATCCACTTATCCAAATAGAACATACTTTGGTAAGAAGAACACAGAGCCTCTAACAAATAGACGGTAAAAAGAAAATAAATTCTGTAAGAGCCTGTAGAAAAGATAGCAATTTATAGTAAGAAGAAAACAAAGCCTATAGCAAATAAACAATAAGAAGAAAATAAATTCTATAGCAAATAGAAGGTAAGGAGAAAATAGAGCCTATAAGAGCCTGTAGAAAACAGAGCAGCCTAAGGTGGGAAGAAAAGAGAGCTTGTAGCAAATAGACAGTAGAAAGGAAAAGAACCTAGAGAAGCCTATAGAAAATAGTCTAGACTAAGGAAAGAAGAAAATAGAGCATATAGCAAATAGAGGGTAAGAAGAAAACAAAAGCTTATAGCAAATAGATTTTAGGAGTAGGTACTAAAATAGACATTTTATCTATTGTCCACTCTTGTTCCTTTCATCTATCAAAAAAGGTTACACAACAAATTAAGCTTTAATGAATAGATTTTGTTTTGCATTACATGGTTGAAACACCCATGGAGTTTATGAATGTGAAATCAAGCTACTTCTTTGAAAATTATGTGCATAAGCAACTTTTGGTAATTAATACTCGTCCTCAATTTGTTGCCTTCCAACTAATTGGAAACTATATGTGACTAGATTGGAGGATTGTCATTCACTTGTCCAAACAGAGTAGCTATTGTAAGAAGAAAACATAGCCTCTAGTAAATAACGGTAAAAGAAAATAGAGCTTGTAGAAACCAAAGATGCCTATGGTAAGAAGAAAATAGAGGCTGTAGGAAACAAACAGTAGGAAAAAACAAAGCTGTAGAAACCTGTAAAAAATATAACAGCATAAGGGAGAAGAAAATAGAGCCATGGCAAATATACGGTAAGTAGAAACCGAAACTTAGAGGAGCTTGTAAAAAACAAGCAGTCAACAGAATTTAGAGTAGGTACCAAAATAGACATTTTATCTATTCATGCACTCCTCTTCGTTTCATCCATCAAAGAGATTATCAACAAATTAAGCATCAATGAATAGATTCTGTTGTACATTACATGGTTGAATACCGTGGAGTTTACGAATTTGAAATCAAGCTACTTCGTTTCAAATTATGTGCACAGGCAACCTTTGGTAATTAATTCCTCGTCCTCATTTGTTTCCTTCCAACTATTGGAAACTCATGTGACTGCTGGCTACTATCAGAGTGTATGGAGTAAGATTGGAAAGGATTGTCAATTCACTTGTCCAAATAGAGTAGCCTATGGTAAGAAGAAAATAAAGCCTTTAAAGCAATAAGATGGTAAGAAGAAAATAGAGCAGTGGGTGGTAAGAAGAAAAAAAGCTGTAGCAAATAGATGGTAAGAAGAAAAAAAAGATTGTAGCAAATAGATGGTAAGAAGAGANGGCAACAAATCTTTAACCACATTGCATAGAAGAAAACATAGCCTCTAGTAAATAAACGGTAAAAAGAAAATAGAGCTTGTAGAAACCAAAGATGCCTATGGTAAGAAGAAAATAGAGGCTGTAGGAAACAAACAGTAGGAAAAAAACAAAGCCTGTAGAAACCTGTAAAAAATATAACAGCATAAGGGAGGAAGAAATAGAGCCAATGGCAAAATATACGGTAAGTAGAAACCGAAACTTAGAGGAGCCTGTAAAAAACAAGCAGTCAACAGAATTTAGGAAGTAGGTACCAAATAGACATTTTATCTGTTCATTGCACTCCTCTTCGTTTCATCCATCAAAAGAGATTATACAACAAATTAAGCATCAATGAATAGATTCTGTTGTACATTACATGGTGAAATACCCGTGGAGTTTACGAATTTGAAAATCAAGCTACTTCTTTCAAAATTATGTGCAACAGGCAACCTTTGGTAATTAATCCTTGTCCTCATTTGTTTCCTTCCAACTATTGGAAACTCATGTGACTGCTGGCTACTATCAGAGTGTATGGAGTAAGATTGGAAGGATTGTCAATTCACTTGTCCAAATAAAGTAGCCTATGGTAAGAAGAAAATAAAGCCTTTAGCAATAGATGGTAAGAAGAAAACAGAGCAGTGGGTGGTAAGAAGAAAAAAAAGCCTGTAGCAAATAGATGGTAAGAAGAAAAAAAAAGCTTGTAGCAAATAGATGGTAAGAAGAAAAAAAAACCTAGCAAATACATGGTAAGAAGAAAAGATAGCCTGTTGAAAATAGAGCAGCTTAAGGTAGGATGAAAATAGAGCCTGTAGCAAATAGATAGTAAGAAGAAAACAAAACTTGGAAGAGCCTGTAAAAAATAGAACAACATACGAAATGGAGAAAACAGAGCCTGTGGTAAATAGACAGTAAGAAGAAAATAGAGTTTTTAGTAAATAGATTTTTGGAATTGGTACTAAAATAGACAGTTTATCTGTTCATGCACTCCTCTTCCTTTCATCAATCAAAAAAGATTATACAGCAAATTAAGCTACAATGAATAGATTCTATTATGTATTACATGGTTGAAATACCCGTGGAGTTTATGAATTTGAAAATCATGCTATTTTTTTCAAAATTATATGCACAAGTAACCTTTAGTAATTAATCCTCATTGTCATTTGTTGCCTTTTAACTATTGGAAACTCATGTGATTGCTAGCTACCATCAGTGTGTATGGGCTAAGATTGGGAGGATTGTTAATTCACTTGTACAAACAAAGTAGCCTGTAGCAAGAAGAAAACATAGCCTATAGTAAATAAACGGTAAGAAGAAAATAGAGCTTGTAGAAAATAAAGTAGCCTATGGTAAGAAGCAAACAAATAGATGGTAAGAAGTAACAAATAGATTTTAAGAGTAGGCACTAAAATAGACATTTTATCTCTTTGTCCACTCCTATTCCTTTCATCCATCAAAAAAGGTTACACGGCAAATTAAGTTTTAATGAATAGATTTTGTTTTGCATTACATGGTTGCAACACCCATGGAGTTTACAAATGTGAAAATCAAGCTACTTTTTTATGAATTATATGCACAAGTATCCTTTAGTAATTAATACTTGTCCTCATTTGTTGCTTTCAAACTGTTGAAAACTCATGTGACTATGAGGTACCATCAAAGTGTATGGGCTAAGTTTAGGAGGACAGTCAATCCACTTGTCCAATTAGAGCACCCTACGGTAAGAAGAAAACATAGCCTATAGTAAATAAATGGTAAAAAGAAAACAGAGCTTGTAGAAAACAAAGCAGCCTATGGTAAGAAGAAAATAGAGGCTATAGGAAATAGATAGTAGGAAAAAGACAAAGCCTGTAGGAAACAGAGTAACCTAAGGGAGGAAGAAAATAGAGACTATGGCAAATATATGGTAAGTAGAAACCAGAACCTAAAGGAGCCTCTAAAAAACAAAGTAGCCGACAGAAAAAAGAAAATAAAGCTTATAGCAATTAGAATTTAGGAGTAAATACCAAAATAGACATTTTATCTATTCATGCACTCATTTTCATTTCATCCATAAAAAAGATTATACAACAAATTAAGTATTAATGAATAGATTCTGTTGTGCATTACATGGTTGAAATACCCATGGAGTTTATGAATTTGAAAATTAAGCTACTTTTTTGAAAATTATGTGCACAAGAAACTTTTGGCAATTAATCCTTATCCTCATTTGTTGCCTTTTAACTATTAGAAACTCATATGACTGCTGGCTACCATCAAAGAGTATAAACTAAGATTATAAGGATTGTCAATTCACTTATCCAAATAGAGCAAGCTACGATAAGAAGAAAATAGAACTTTTAGCAAATAGATGGTAAGAAGAAAACAGAGCAATGTGTGGTAAGAAGAAAAAAGAGCCTGTAGCAAATAAATGATAAGAAGAAAACAAAGTCTGTTGAAAATAAAGCAACCTAAGGTAGGACAAAAATAGAGCTTGTAGCAAATAGACAGTAAGAAGAAAACAAAACTTGGAAGAGCTTGTAAAAACAAAACTTATGGCAAATAGACAGTAAGAAAAAAATAGAGGTTGCAACAAATAGATTTTTGGAGTAGGTACTAAAATAGACATTTTATTTGTTCATGCACTCCTTTTCCTTTCATCAATCAAAAAAGATTATACAGCAAATTAAGCTACAATGAATAGATTTTGTTGTGCATTACATGGTTGAAATACCTGTGGAGTTTATGAATTTGAAAATCATGTAATTTCTTTCAAAATTTATGTGCATAGACAATCTTCGATAATTAATCCTCATCCATATTTATTGCTTCTCTAACTATTGGAAACTCATATGACTGCTGGCTACCATTAGAATGTATGGGTTAAGATTGGGAGGACTATTAATTCACTTGTCCAAATAGAGCAGCCAACGGTAGGAAGAAAATAGAGCCTTTAGCAAATAGACGGTAAAAAGAAAATAGAGCTTCTAGCAAATAGATGGCAAGAAGAAAATAGAGCTAGTAGGCGCCTCTAAAAAATAGAACAACCTATGCTAAGAAGAAAATTGAGCCTATAACAAATAAACAGTAAGAAAAAAATAGAACCTGAAGGAGCCTATAGAAAACAAAGCAACCTATGAAAGGAATAAAATAAAGCCTATGGCAAATAAATTTTAGGAGTATGTAATAAAATAGACATTTTATCTATTTGTGCACTCCTCTTCATTTCATCCATCAAAAGAGATTATACAACAAATTAAGCATCAATGAATAGATTTTGTTGTGCATTACATGGTTGAAATACCCGTGGAGTTTACGAATTTGAAAATCGAGCTACTTCTTTCAAAATTATATGCATAGGAAACCTTTGGTAATTAATCCTCGTCCTCATTTGTTGTCTTCCAACTATTGAAAACTCATGTGACTATTAGCTACCATCAAAGTGTATGGGCTAAGATTGGGAGAATTGCCAATGCATTTGTCCAAATAGAGTAGCCTATGGTAAGAAGAAAATAGAGCCTTTAGCAAATAAATGTTAAGAAGAAAATAAAACAGTGTGTGGTAAAAAGAAAAAAAGCCTATAGCAAATAGATGATAAGAAGAAAACAGAGCCAGTAGGAGCCTATTGAAAATAGAGCAGCCTAAGGTAGGACGAAAATAGAGCCTGTAGCAAATAGACAGTGAGAGGAAAACAATACCTAGAAGAGCCTGTACAAAATAGATTAGCATATAGAATGAAGAAAACAAAGCCTCTAGCAAATAGACAGTAAGAAGAAAATAGAGTTTGTAGCAAACAGATTTTTGGAGTTGGTACTAAAATAGACATTTTATCTATTTGTGCACTCCTCTTTCTTTCATCAATCAAAAAAGATTATACGACAAATTAAGCTGTCATGAATAAATTCTGTTGTGCATTACATGGTTGAAATACCCCGTGGAGTTTAGGAATTTGAAAATCATGTTATTTCTTTCAAAATTACGTGCACAGGCAACCTTTGGTAATTAATCATCGTCCCCAATTATTGTTTCTCCAACTGTTGGAAACTCGTGTGACTGCTGGCTACCATCAAAGTGTATGGACTGAGATTGGGAGGACTGTCAATCCACTTATCCAAGTAGAGTAGCCTATGGTAAGATGAAAACAAAGCCTATAGCAAATAGATAGTAAGAAGAAATAGAACCTCTAAAAAATAGAGCAGCCTAAGGTAGAAAAAAACATAGCTTGTAGCAAATAAATGGTTAGAAGAAAACAGAACCTGGAGGAGCTTGTAAAAGACAGAGTGGCATACAGAAAGAAGAAAACAGAGCCTATGGGAAATAAACGATAAGAAGAAAACAAAGTGTAAAGCAAATAGATTTTAAAAGTAGGTACTAAAATAAACATTTTATTTGTTTGTGCACTCCTCCTCCTTTCATCCATCAAAAAAGTTTATCCATCAAAAAAGATTATATGACAAATTAAGTTTCAAGGAATAAATTCTATCTTTCATTACATGGTTGAAATACCCATGGAGTTTACGCATGTGAAAATCTTTTAAAATTATGTGCACAAGTAACCTTTAGTAATTAATCCTCATCCTCATTTATTGCTTTCCAACTATTGGAAACTCATGTGGCTACTGGCTACCATCAGAGTGTATGGCCTATGATTGGGAGGACTATCAATCCATTTGTCCAAACAAAGCTACCTATTGTAAGAAGAAAATAGAGCCTCTAGCAAATAAATGGTAAGAAGAAAACAAAGCTTGTAGCAAATAAATGATAAGGAGAAATAAAGAATGTAGGAGCTCGTAGAAAACTGAGCAGCTTAAGGTAGGAAGAAAACAAAGCCTGCAGCAAATAGACAGTAAGAAAAAAACATAACTTGGAGAAGTTTGTAAAAAATAAAGCATCATACAGAAAGAAAAAAACAGAGCTTATAGCAAATAGGTGGTAAGAAGTAATAGAGCCTATAGAAGCCTATAGACAACAGAGCAGACTAATGTAGGAAGAAAATAAAGCTTGTAGCAAATAGACGATAAGAAGAAAATAAAACCTGGAGGATCTTGTAGAAAACAAAGTAGCATACAAAAAGAAGAAAACAAACCCTGTAGGAAATAGATGGTAAGAAGAAAACAGAGTCTAGAGCAAATAAATTTTAGGAGTATGTAGTAAAATAGACATTTTATCTATTCATGCACTCCTCTTCCCTTCATCAATCATAGAAAATTATAAAATTTGTTTTGCATTGCATAGTTGAAATACCCATGGAGTTTACGTATGTGAAAATCAAGCTATTTCTTTCAAAATTACGTGCACAGAAAACCTTTGGTAATTAATCCTCTTCCTCATTTGTTGCTTTCCAACTGTTGGAAACTCATATGATTGCTGGCTACCATTAGAGTGTATGGCCTAAGATTAGGAGGTCTGTCAATCCATTTGTTCAAACAGAGCAGCCTACGATTAGAAGAAATTAAAACCTCTAGCAAATAAATGGTAAGAAGAAAATATACCCTCTAGCAAATAGACGGCAAAAAGAAAACATAGCCTGCAGGAGCCTGTAGAAAATAAAGTAGCTTATGGTAACAAGAAATCAGAGCCTATAGCAAATAGTTGGGAAGAAGAAAACAAAACTTAGAGGAGTCTGTAGAAAATAAAGTAGCCTATGGAAAGAAGAAAATAAAGCCTATAGCAAATAGATTTTAGGAGTAGGTACTAGAATAGACATTTTATTTGTTCATGCACTCCTCTTCCTTTCATTCGTTAAAAAAGATTATATGACAAATTAAGCATTAATGAATAGATTATGTTGTGCATTACTATGTTGAAATACACATAGATTTTATGAATTTGAAAATCAAGCTACTTCTTTCAAAATTATATGCATAGGCAACCTTTGGTAATTAACCCTTATCGTCATTTGTTGCTTTCCAACTCTTGGAAACTCATGAGACTACTAGCTACCATCAGTGTGTATGGCCTAAGATTGGGAGGACTATCAATCCACTTGTCCAAACAGAGTAGAGCCTCTAGCAAATAGAAGATAATAAGAAAATAGAGTCTTTAGCAAATAAACGGTAAGAAGAAAATAGAGCCTGTAGCAAATAGATGATAGGAAGAAACAGAGTTTGTAGGAGCTTGCAGAAAACAATATAGCCTAAGGTAGGAAGAAAACAGAGCCTGTAGCAAATAGAAGGTAAGAAGAAAACATGACTTGGAGGTTCTTATAAAAAAGAGAGCAACATACAAAAAAGAAGAAAACAGAGTATGGAGCAAATAGATTTTAGAAGTAGGTACTAAAATAAACATTTTATCTATTCATGTACTCCCCTTCTTTTCATCCATCAAAAAAGATTATACAAAAAATTAAATTTCAAGGAATAGATTCTGTTTTGCATTACATAGTTGAAATACCCATGGAGTTTATGTATGTGAAAATCAAGCTATTTCTTTCAAAATTATGTGCATAGGCAACCTTTGGTAATTAATCCTTGTCCTCATTTGTTGCTTTGTAACTGCTGGAAACTCATGTGGCTTTTGGATACCATTAGAGTGTATGGCCTAAGATTAGGAGGAGTGTCAATCCACTTGTCCAAACAGAGTAGCCTACAGTAGGAAGAAAATAGAGGCTCTAGCAAATAGATGACAAGAAGAAAACAGAGCTAGTAGGAGCCTCTAAAAAATAGAGCAACTTGTGCTAAGAAGAAAATAGAGCTTATAACAAATAGATGATAAGAAAAAAATAAAACCTGAAGGAGTCTACAGAAAACAAAGTAGCCTATAAAAGGAATAAAATAGAGCCTGTAGCAAATAAATTTTAAGAGTAGGTATTAAAATAAACATTTATCTGTTCGTGCACTCCTCTTCCTTTCATCTATCAAAAGAGATTATACGACAAATTAATCATCAATGAATAGATTTTGTTATGCATTACATGGTTGAAATACCCGTGGAGTTTACGAATTTGAAAATCAAGTTACTTCTTTTAAAATTATGTGCACAAGCAACCTTTGGTAATTAATCCTCGTCCTCATTTGTTGCTTTCCAACTATTGAAAATTCATATGACTGCTAGCTACCATTGGAGTGGATGGGCAAAGATTGGGAGGACTGTTAATCCACTTGTGCAAACAGAGTAGCTTACGGTAAGATAAAAACAAAGCCTTTAACAAATAAAAGGTAAGAAGAAAACATAACAACCTATAGTAAGAAGAAAAAAGAGCCTATAGCAAATAGACAATAAGAAGAAAATAGAGCCTGTAGAAAACAAAACAACCTAAGGTAGGAGGAAAATAGGGTCTGTAGCTAATAGATGGTAAGAAGAAAACAAAAGCTAGAGGAGCTTGTGGAAAACAGGGTAGCATATGGAAAGAAGAAAATAGAGCCTCTAGCAAATAGACGATAATAAGAAAATTGAGCCTAAAGCAAATAGATTTTAGGAATAGGTACTAAAATAGAGATTTTATTTGTTCCTGCACTCCTCTTCCTTTCATCTATCAAAACATATTATATGACAAATTAAGTTTCAATGAATAGATTCTGTTTTGCTTTACCCAGTTGAAATACCCACAGAGTTTACGAATGTGAATACTTCTTTCAAAATGATGTGCACAAGCAACCTTTGGTACCTACTCTTAGAAACTCATGAGATTGCTAGATATAATCAGAGTGTATGACATAAGATTGGGAGGACTGTCAATCCACTTTTCTAAACAGAGCAACCTAGGGTAAGAAGGAAACAGAGCCTTTAGCAAATTGAAGGTAAGAAGAAAATAGGGCCTCTAGCAGATAAACAATAAGAAGAAAACAGAGCCTGTAGCAAATAGACGGTAAGAAGAAATAGAGGCTGTATGAGCCTATAGAAAATAGAGCAACGTAATGTAGAAAGAAAATAGAGCCTATAGCAAATAAACTGTAAGAAGAAAAGAGAACATGGAAGAGCTTGTAGAAAGTAGAGTAGCACATGGAAAGAAGAAAACAGAGCCTATAGGAAATAAATAGTAAGAAGAAAATAGAGTCTGAAGCAAAAATAAATTTTAGGAGTAGGTACTAAAATACACATTTTGTCTATCGTGCACTCCTCTTCCTTTCATCCATCAAAAAAGATAATATATGGCAAATTAAGCTTTAAGGAATAGATTCTGTTTTGCATTACATGGTTGAAATATCCATGGAGTCTATGTATGTGAAAATCAAGCTACTTCTTTCAAACTTATGTGCACTGGCAACCTTTGGTTATTAATTCTCATCCTCCTTTGTTGCTTTCCAACTGTTGGAAACTCATGTGACTAATGGCTAGCATCAAAGTGTATGGCCTAAGATTGGGAAGACTGTCAATCCACTTGTCCAAACAAAGCAGCCTAGGGTAAGAAGAAAATAGAGCCTCTAGCAAATAGATGGTAAAAAGAAAATAAAGCCTCTAACAAATAGATAGCAAAAAGAAAATAAAGCCTATAGAAAATAGAGTAGCTTATGGTAAAAAGAAAACATAACTTAAAAGAGATTATAGAAAATAAAGCAACCTATAGAAAGAAAAAAATAAAACCTGTAGCAATTAGATTTTAAGAGTAAGTACCAAAATAGACATTTTATTTGTTCATGCACTCCTCTTTTTTTCATCCATCAAAATTGATTATACGACAAATTAAGCTTCAATGAATAGATTTTTTTGCACATTACATGATTGAAATACTCGTGGAGTTTACAAATTTGAAAATCAAGCTATTTCTTTCAAAATTATATGCTCAAGCAACCTTTGGTAGTTAATCCTCATCTTCATTTGTTGCTTTCCAACTGTTGGAAACCCATGTGACTGCTGGCTACCATCAAAATGTATGGGAGAAAATTGGGAGGACTATCAATCCATTTGTCCAAATAGAGTAGCCTACGATAAGAAGAAAGCGAAGCCTCTAGATGGTAAGAAGAAAACAGAGCCTCTAACAAATAGATGGTAAGAAGAAAACAAAGTCTCTAGCAAATAGACGATAAGAAGAAAACAGAGCTTGTAGGAGGCTTTAGAAAATAGAGCAGCCAATGCTAAAAAGAAAAAAGAGCCAATAGCAAATAGATGGTAAGAAATAAACAGAACCTGTAGGAGCTTATAGAAAACAGTGCAGTTTACGGAAGGAGGAAAACAGAGCTTGTAGCAAATAGATTTTAGGAGTAGGTACTAAAATAGATATTTTATCTGTTCATGGACTCCTCTTCCTTTCATCTGTTAAAAGAGATTCAATGAATAGATTTTGTTGTGCATTACATGGTTAAAATACTCGTGGAGTTTACGAATTTGAAAATCAATCTACTTTCAAAATTATGTGCACAGAATGTATGTGTTAAGATTGGGAGGACTGTCAATCCACTTGTCCAAACAAAGTAGCCTATGATAAGAAGAAATAGAGCCTCTAACAAATAGACGGTAACAAGAAAACAGAGTCTTTAGCAAATAGACGGCAAGAAGAAAACAAAACTTGTAGGAGCCTATAGAAAACAAAACAGCCTATGGTAAGAAGAAAATAGAGCATATAGCAAATAGACGATAAGAGGAAAGTGAAACTTAAAGGAGTCTGTAGAAAATAAAGTAGCCTACAGAAAGAAAAAAATAAAACCTGTAGCAAATAGATTTTAGGAGTAAGTACTAAAATAGACATTTTATCTGTTCATGCACTCCTCTTCCTTTCATCCATTAAAAGAATACCCTATAGTAAGAAGAAAATAGAGTTTGTGGCAAATAGAAGAAAATAGAACTTGTAGCAAATAGACAGTAAGAAAAAAACAAAACCTGAAGGAGCCTGTAGAAAATATAGTAGCATACGGAAAGAAGAAAATAAAGTCTGTAGAAAATAGACGATAAAGAGAAAACAAAGCCTGTAGCAAATAAATTTTTGAAGTAGGTATTGAAATAGACATTTTATCTATTCGTACACTCCTCATCCTTTCATCAATGAATAGATTTTATTATGCATTACATGGTTGAAATACCCATGGAGTTTATGAATTTGAAAATGAAGCAACTTTTTTCAAAATTATGTGCACAGACAACCTTTGGTAATTAATCCTCATCCTCATTTGTTGTTTTCTAACTATCAAAAACTCCAATAACTGCTGGCTACCATCAAAGTGTATGGGCTAAGATTGGGAACATTGTTAATCCACTTGTCCAAACAGAGTAGCCTTTAGTAAGAAAAAAAAATAGAGCCTCTAGCAAATAAACGCTAAAAGAAAAGAGAGCCTCTAGCAAATAAACGGTAAAAAGAAAATAAAGCCTATAAAAAACATAACAACCTATTGAAAGAAGAAAATAAAGCCTGTAGCAAAGAGATGGTAAGAAGAAAATATAACCTGTAAGAGCTAGTAGAAAACAGAGCAACCTAAGTTATGAAGAAAATAGAGCTTGTAGCAAATAGACAGTAAGAAGAAAACATATCTTGGAGGAGCCTATGAAAAATAGAGTTACTTACGGAACTTGGAGGAGCTTATACAAAACAAGGAAACATATGGGAAGAAGAAAAGAGAGCCTATAGCAAATAGACGTTAAGAAGAGAACAAAACCTAGAGGAGCTTGTAGAAAATAAAGCAACATATGGAAAGAAGAAAACATAAGCTATAACAAATAGACAGTAAGAAGAAAATAGAGCTTGTAGCAAATAGATTTTAGGAGTAGGTATTAAAATAGACATTTTATCTGTTTGTGCACTCCTTTTCCTTTTATCTATAAAAAAAGATTATATGACAAATTAAGTTTTAATGAATAGATTATGTTTTGCATTACATGGTTGAAACACCTATGGAGTTTAAGAATGTAAAAACCAAGCTACTTATTTCAAAATTATTTGCATTGACAACCTTTGGTAATTAATCCTCATCCATATTTGTTGCTTTCTAACAGTTGGAAACTCATGTGACTATTGGCTACCATTATAATGTATGGGCTAAGATTGGGAGGATTGTCAATCCACTTGTTCAAATAGTGTAGCCTACTATAAGAAAAAAATAGAGACTCTAGCAAATAAACAGTAAGAAGAAAATATAACTTATAGAAAATAGAGTAGCCTATGGTAAGAAGAAAACAGAGCCTATAGCAAATAGACAGTAAGAAGAAAATAGAGCCTGTATGAGCTTGTAGAAAATAGTGCAGCATAAGGTAGGAAGAAAATAGAGCCCATAGCAAATTGACTGTAAGAAGAAAACAAAATGGGGAAGAACATGTAGAAAACAGAATAACCTATGAAAAGAAGAAAATAGAGCGTATAGCAAACAAATTTTAAGAGTAGGAACTAAAGTAGACATTTTCTCTGTTCGTGCACTCCTCTTCCTTTCATCCATCAAAAGGATTATACGGCAGATTAGACTTCAATGAATAGATTCCATTTTGCATTATATGGTTGAAATACCCGTGGAATTTACAAATTTACGAATTGTATGGCCTAGGTTTGGAAGGACTGTCAATCCACTTGTCCAAACAGAATAGCCTACAGTAAGAAAAAAACATAGTTTGTAGCAAATAGACGATAAGAAGAAACAAAGCCTGTAGGAGCCCTTTAGAAAACAAAGCAGCCAAAGGTAGGAAGAAAACAAAGCTTGTAGCAAATAGATAGTAAGAAAAAAAACAAAACATAGAGAAGCCTGTAGAAAATAGAGTAGGTTACAGAAAGAATAAAACAGTGCCATTTGCAAATAGATTTTAGGAGTAGGTACTAAAATAGATATTTTATCTATTCGTGCACTCCTCTCCCTTTCATCCATCAAAAGGATTATATGACAAATTAAGCTACTTCAATGAATAGATTATATTTTGCTTTACATGGTTGAAATACCCGTGGAGTTTACGAATTTGAAAATGAAGTTACATTTATCAAAATTATGTGCATAGAAAATACAGCCTCTAGCAAATAGATGTTAAGAAAAAAATAGAGCCTCTAGCAAATAGATGGTAAGAAGAAAATAGAGCCTCTAGCAAATACGTGGTAAGAAGAAAACAGAGCCTATAAGAGCTTATAAAAAATAAAGTAGCCTATGGTAAGAAGAAAACAGAGTCTCTAGCAAATAGACGACGAGAAGAAAATAGAGTTTATAGCAAATAGATTTTAGGAGTAGGTACTAAAATAGACATTTTATCTATTTGCACACTCCTCTTCCTTTCATCCATCAAAAGAGATTATACGGCAAATTAAGCTGCAATGAATAGATTCTGCTGTGCATTACATGGTTGAAATACCCGTGGAGTTTATGAATTTGAAAATCATGTTATTTCTTTTAAAATTATGTGTATAGGCAACCTTTGGTAATTAATTCTCATCCTTATTTGTTGTTTTTCAACTATTGGAAATTCATGTGACTACTAACTACCATCAGAGTGTATGATCTAAGATTGGGAGGACTATTAATTCACTTGTCCAAACAAAGCAGCCTACGGTGGGAAGAAAATAAAGCCTCTAGAAAATAGACGATAAGAAGAAAATAAAGCCTATAAGAACTTCTAAAAAACAGAGTAGCCTATGCTAAGAAGAATACAAAGCCTATAACAAATAGAAGGTAAGAAAAAAATAGAACTTAGAGGAGCTTGTACAAGATAGAGCAGCCTACGGAAGGAGTCAAATAGAGCTTGTAGCAAATAGATTTAGATTTTAGGAGTAGGTACCAAAATAAACATTTTACCTCTTCATGCACTCCTCTTCCTTTCATCCATAAAAAAAGATTATACAACAAATTAAGTTTCAATGAATAGATTATGTTTTGCATTGCATCGTTGAAATACCCATGAAGTTTACGAATTTGAAAATCAAGCTACTTCTTTCAAAATTATGTGCACAAGCAACCTTTCGTAATTAATCCTCTTCCTCATTTGTTGCTTTCTAACTATTGGATTCTATTGTGATTGCTGGCTACCATCAGAGTGTATGGACTAAGATTGGGAGAACTATCAATCCACTTGTCCAAATAGAGCAGCCTCTAGTAAGAAAAAAACAGGGCCTCTAGCAAAATAGATGGAAAGAAAGCCTATTACAAATAGATAGTAAGAATAAAACAGAACTTAGTGGAGCCTGTAGAAAACATAGCAACTTACAGAAAG
Organism: Bruguiera gymnorhiza; assembly: GCA_020883675.1. Classification (NCBI taxonomy): domain Eukaryota; kingdom Viridiplantae; phylum Streptophyta; class Magnoliopsida; order Malpighiales; family Rhizophoraceae; genus Bruguiera; species Bruguiera gymnorhiza. The sequence goes on from JAIRCJ010000265.1 coordinate 94,136, forward strand.
AAGAAACAGAGCTTGTAGCAAATAGACAGTAAGAAGAAAATAGAGCCTGTAGAAAATAGATTTTAAGAGTAGGTATTAAAGTAGACATTTTATCTGTTCATGCACTCTTCTTCTTTTCATCCATCAAAAAAGATTATACAGAAAATTAAGTTTCAACGAATAGATTTTGTTTTGCATTACATGGTTGAAATACCCACGGAGTACACAAATTTGAAAATCAAGCTTCTTCCTTCAAAATTATGTGCACAGGCAACCTTTGGTAATTAATCCTTTTCCTCATTTATTCCTTTCCAATTATTGGAAACTCATGTGATTGCTAGCTACCATCAGAGTATGTTGGCTAAGATTGGGAGGACTATCAATCCATTTGTCCAAATAAAGCAGCCTCTAGTAAGAAGAAAATAAAGCCTCTAACAAGAAGAAAATAAAGCCTCTAGCAAATAAACAGTAAGAAGAAAATAAAGCCTTCAGCAAATAAAGGGTAAGAAGAAAACAGAGCTTGTAAGGGCATGTAGAAAACAGGGCAACCTATGGTAAGAAGAAAATAGAGCCTGTAGCAAATAAATGGTAAGAAGAAAACAGAGCTTGTAAGGGCATGTAAAAAACAGGGCAACCTATGGTAAGAAGAAAATAGAGCCTGTAGCAAATAAATGGTAAGAAGAAAACAGAGCTTTTAGCAAATAAAGGGTAAGAAGAAAACAGAGCTTGTAAAGGCATGTAGAAAGCAGGGCAACTTATGGTAAGAAGAAAATAGAGCCTGTAGCAAATAAACAGTAAGAAGAAAATAGAACCTGTAGGAGTCTGTAAAAAATAGAACAGACTACGGTAGGAAGAAAACAAAGCCTATAGCAAATAGACGGTAAGAAAAAAATAAAACTTGAAAGAGCCTGTAAAAAACAGGTTAACCTACAGAAAGAAGAAAATAGAGCCTGTAGCAAATAGACGATAATAAGAAAATAAAGCCTATAGTAAGGAGATTTTAAGAGTAGGTTCTAAAAGAAACATTTTATCTATTTGTTCACTCTTCTTCCTTTCATCCATAAAAAAAGATTATATGACAAATTAAGCTTTAATGAATAGATTTTGTTTTTCATTACATGGTTGAAATACCTGTGGAGTTTACAAATTTGAAAATCAAGCTACTTCCTTCAAAATTATGTGCACAAGCAACCTTTGGTAATTAAACCTTGTCCTTATTTGTTGCTTTCCAATTATTGGAAACTTATGTGACTGTTGGCTACCATTAGAGTTTATGGCCTAAGATTGGGAGGACTGTCAATCCATTTGTCCGAATAGAACAACCTATGGTAAGAGAAAAACAAAGCCTTTAGCAAATAAATGATAAGAAGAAAATAGAATCTCTAGCAAATAAATGGTAAGAAGAAAAGAGAGCTTCTTGCAAATAAATGGTAAGAAGAAAATAGAGCCTATGGAGTTTACGAATTTGAAAGTCAAGCTACTTCTTTCCAAATTATGTGCATAGGCAACCTTTGGTAATTAATCCTCGTCCTTATTAGTTGTTGTCCAACTATTGGAAACCCATGTGACTGTTGGCTACCATCAAAGTGTAGTGACTAAGATTGGGAGGACTGTGGATCCACTTGTCCAAACATAGCAACCTCCGACAAGAAGAAAATAGAGCCTCTAACAAATAAATGGTAAGAAGAATACAGAGGCTATCAGAGCCTGTAGAAAAATAGAGCAGCCTACGAAAGGAAGAAAATAGAGCCCGTGGCAAATAAATTTTAGGAGTAGGTACTAAAATAGTGATTTTATCTGTTTCTGCACACCCCTTTGTTTCATCCATCAAAAAAGATTATACGACAAATTAAAATTCAATGAATAGATTTTGTTTTGCATTCCATGTTTGAAATACCTGTGGAGTTTACAAATTTTAAAGTCAAGCTATATCTTTCAAAATTATGTGCACAAGTAACTTTTGGTAATTAAACCTCGTCCTTGTTTATTGCATTCCAACTGTTGGAAACTCATGTGACTGCTGGCTACCATTAGAGTGTATGAGCTAAGATTGGGAGAACCATCAATCCACTTGTCCAAACAGAGCAACCTCCGGTAAGAAGAAAACAAAGCCTCTCACAATTAGATAGTAAGAAGAAAATAAAACCTCTTGCAAATTAATGGTTAGAAGAAAACAGTCTGTATAAAACTAAGTAGCCTATGGTAAAAAGAAAATAGAGCCTGAAGCAAATTGCTGGTAAGAAGAAAGTAGAGCCTTTAGCAAATAGACACTAAGAAGAAAACAAAACCTAGAGAAAACAAAGCAGTATAAGATAGGAAAAAAATAGAGCCTATAGCAAATATATAGTAAGAAGAAAACAAAACCTAGTGGAGCTTGTAAAAAACAAAGTAGCCTATAGAAAGAAGAAAACAGAGCCTACAACAAATAGATTTTAGGAGTAGGTACTAAAATAGACATTTATTTGTTCGTGCACTCCTCTTCCTTTCATCCATAAAAAAAACATTATACGGAAAATTAAGTTTTAATAAATAGATTATGGTTTGCATTATCTGGTTAAAATACCCGTGGAGTTTATGAATTTAAAAATGAAGCTACTTCTTTCAAAATTATGAGCATAGGCAACCTTTGGTAATTAATCCTCATCCTTATTTATTGCTTTCCAGCTGTTGGAAACTCATGTGACTATTGGTTACCATCAAAGTATATGGGTTAAGATTCGGAGGACTGTCAATCCACTCATTCAACTTTACTGCCCATTATTGAGAAACCCAATTTTTGCTGTTCAGAGATGGTGGTTAAGATAGATAACCAAAGAAAAGAATGGAGAAACCCAACATTACTTCATTTTCATTGGTTGTTGATTGTTAAACTTAGTGACTCTAGACTATAGGGGAGTAAATTCACCAACAACACGAATGCAGGTGAAAAGGCTAGTTGGCGAGGGTTATAATATATTATGGATGAAATGATGCCAGATACAGCAAGTGGGTCGTATCCTATAATTAAGGACGACAAACACATGGTATGGACTAATCAAATTCCAATCAAGTTATTTTATATTTCAGAATTTTAAATTACGAATTTATTAAATTAGGATTTATGTTTGATGACTTATTAAACAAAGAAAAGAAAAGAACAGAAAAAATGTGAAAAAGAAAAAAGAGAAATGATGTTATTAAGGCTGGTAGGTTATATGAGTCCATTCTAAGTCTTAAACTTTTGATTATTGAACAGCCAACATTTCTCTTTGAATTTTCATTTATAGCCAGTTACATTCAAAATTTTGTTCTCATAAATTTCCCTTATTTTTTTTTTCTAATTTCCTATGGTAAGAAGAAAATAGAGCCTATAGCAAATAAACAGTGAGAAGAAAATAAAGCCTGTAGGAGCCTGTAGAAACAGAGCAGCCTAGGGTAAAAAGAAAATAAAGCCTGTAGCAAATAGACGATAGGAAGAAAACTGAACCTGGAGGAGCCTGTAGAAAATAGAGTAGCCTATGGAAAGAAGAAAATAGTGCTTATAGTAAATAGATTTTAGAAGTAGGTACTAAAATATACATTTTATTTGTTTGGGCACTCCTCTTCGTTTCATCCATCAAAAAAGATTATACAAAAAATTAAGCTACAATGAATAGATTTTGTTTTGCATTACATGGCTGAAATACCCGTGGAGTTTACAAATTTGATAATCAAGTTATTTCTTCCAAAATTATATGCGCAGGCAACCTTTGGTGATTAATCCTTATCCTTATTTGTTGCGTTCCAACTGTTGGAAACTTATATGATTGTTGGCTACCATCAAAATGTATAGCCTAGGATTGGGAGGACTATCAATCCACTTGTCCAAACAAAGCCTCTTGCAAACAAACGATAAGAAGAAAATAATGCCTCTCGAAAATAAACGACAAGAAGAAAAGAGAGCTTATAAGAGCCTATAGAAAACAGAGCCTATAGCAAATAGATGATAAGAAGAAAACAGAACTTGTAGCAAATAGATAGGAAGAAGAAATAGAGCCTATAGAAAATAGATCAGCCTAAGGTAGGAAGAAAACAGAGTTTGTAGCAAATAAACGGTGAGAAGAAAACAGAACCTAGAGAACCCTGTACAAAACAGGGAAACCTATGTAAAGAAGAAAACAGAGCCTGTAGCAATAGATTTTGGGAGTAAGTACTAAAAAGACATTTTATTTGTTTGTGCACTCCTCTTCGTTTCATCCATAAAAAAAGATTATATAGCAAATTAAACTTTAATGAATAGATTCTATTTTACATTATATGATTGAAATACCCATCCTCATATGCAGTATAAACCTTTGGTAATTAATCCTTATCCTTTTTTATTGCCTTTCAACTGTTGCAAACTTATGTGACTGCTGGGTACCATCAGAGTGTATAGGCTAAGATAAGGAAGACTATCAATCCACTAATCCAAACAAAGTTGTCTACGGTAAGAAGAAAATAGAGCTTCTAGCAAATAAACGATAAAAAGAAAATAGAGCCTTTAGCAAATAGATGGTAAGAAGAAAATAGAGTTTGTAGAAAACACAACAGCCTATGGTAAGAAGAAAACAAAGTCTATGGCAAATAGTCAGTAAGAAGAAAATAAAGTATATAGCAAATAGACGGTAAAAAATTATACTACAAATTAAATTTCAATGAATAGATTCTAGTTTGCATTACATGGTTGAAATACCCGTGGAGTTCATAAATTTGAAAATCAAACTACTTCTTTCAAAATTATGTGCATAGATAACCTTTGGTAATTAATCCTCATCCTCACTTGTTGCTTTTCAACTGTTGGAAACATATATGACTACTGGTAACCCTCAGAGTGTATGCCCAAAGATTGGGAGGATTGTTAATGCACTTGTCCAAATAGAGCAACTTACAGTAAGAAGAAAATAAAGCCTCAAGCAAATAGGCGATATAAAGAAAACATAACATGGAGGAGCTTGTACAAAAGAGAGCAGCCTATGAAAAGAAGAAAACAAAGCATGTAACAAATAGATAGTAAGAAGAAAATATAGCCTATAAAAAATAGATTTTAGGAGTAGGCACTAAAATAGACATATTATCTGTTCATGCACTCCTCTTCCTTTCATTCATCCAAAGAGATTATATGGCAAAATAAGTTTCAATGAATAAATTTTGTTTTGCATTACATGGTTGAAAAACCTATGGAGTACACAAATTTGAAAATCAAGCTACTTCTTTCAAAAATATGTGCATAGGCAACCTTTGGTAATTAATCCTCATCCTTATTTGTTACTTTCCAACAGATGGAAACTCAAGTGATTGTTGGCTACCATCAAAGTGTATGGCCTAAGATTGGGAGGACAGTCAATCCACTTGTCCCAATAGAGCAGCCTATGGTCAGAAGAAAACAGAGCCTCTAGGAAATAAATAGTATGAAGAAAACAAAGTCTATTGAAAACAGAATAGTCTATGGTAAGAAGAAAATAGTGTTTGTAGCAAATAGATGGTAAGAAGAAAACAAAGCTTGTAAGAGCCGATAGAAAACATAGAAGCCTAAGGTAGGAAAAAAAAAATAGAGCCTGTAGCAAATAGTTGGTAAGAATAAAACAAAACTTGGAGGAGCCTATAAAAAATAAAGCAGCGTAAGGAAAGAAGAAACAAAGCCTGTACCAAATAGATAGTAAGAAGAAAATAGAGCTTGTAGCAAATAGATTTTAAGAGTAGGTATTAAAATAGACATTTTATCTCTTCGTGCACTCCTTTTTCCTTTCATCCATCAAAAAAGATTATACGACAAATTAAGCTTTAATGAATAGATTTTATTTTGCATCACATGGTTGAAATACTCGTGGAGTTTACGAATTTGAAAATCAACCTACTTCTTTCAAAATTATGTGCACAGAAAACCTTTGGTAATTAATCTTCATCCTCATTTGTTGCATTTTTGACTGTTGGAAACTTATATGACAGTTGGCTACCATTAGAGTGCATGGGCTAAGATTGAGAGGATTGTAAATCGACTTGTCCAAACAAAGCAACGTTAGGTAAAAAGAAAATAGTGCCTATAGGAAATAAATGGTGAGAAGAAAACAGAGCCTGTAGCAAATAGATTTTAAGAGTAGGTACTAAAATAGACATTTTATCTATTTATGCACTCTTCTTCCTTTCATCTATCAAATAAGATTATACAATAAATTAAGTTTCAATGAATAAATTATGTTTTGCATTACATGGCTGAAATACTTGTGGAGTTTATGAATTTGAAAATCAACCTATTTCTTTCAAAATTATATGCACAGGTAACTTTTGGTAATTAATCCTTGTCCTTATTTAATGCTTTTCAAAAGATGGAAACTCGAGTGATTGCCAGCTACCATCAAAGTGTATGACCTAAGATTGGGAGGACAGTCAATCCAATTGTCCTAATAGAGCAGCCTATGGTCAGAAGAAAATAGAGCCTCTAGGAAATGAATAGTATGAAGAAAACAAAACCTGTTAAGAACATAGTAGTCTATGGTAAAAAGAAAATAGTGTCTATAGCAAATAGATGGTAAGAAGAAAACAAAGCTTGTAAGAGCCTATAGAAAATAGAGAAACCGAAGGTAAGAAAAAAATAGAGCTTATAGCAAATAGTCGGTAAGAATAAAACAAAACTTGGAGAAGCTTATAAAAAATAGAGCAATGTAAGGAAAGAAGAAACAAAGCCTATAGCAAATAGACGGTAAGAAGAAAACAAAGCCTGTCGCAAATAGATTTTAGGAGTAGGTATTAAAATAGACATTTATCTCTTTGTGCACTCCTTTTCCTTTTATCCATAAAAAAAGATTATACGACAAAATAAGTTTTAATGAATAGATTTTGTTTTGCATTACATGATTGAAATACCTGTGGAGTCTACGAATTTGAAAATCAACTTACTTTTTTCAAAATTATGTGCACAAGCAACCTTCGGTAATTAATCGTCATCCTTATTTGTTGCATTTCAATTGTTGGAAACTTATATGACAATTGGCTACCATTAGAGTGCATGGGCTAAGATTGGGAGGATTGTAAATCCACTTGTCGAAACAAAGCAATGTCAGGTAAGAAAATAAACAGTAAGAAGAAAATAGTACTTGTAGGAGCCTATAGAAAATAGAGTGGCCTATGGTAAGAAGAAAGCAGAGCCTATAGCAACAAGAGGGTAAGAAGAAAAGAGAGCTCGTAAGAGCTTGTAGAAAATAGAGCAAGCTAAGGTAGGAGGAAACTAATGCCTGGAGAGAATAGACAATAAGAAGACAACAGAACTTGGAGGAGTTTGTAGAAAACATAACAGCCTACAGAAAGAAGAAATAGAGTCTCTAGCAAATAGACGATGAGACGAAAATAGAACTTGTAGCAAATATATTTTAAGAGTAGGTACTAAAATAGAGATTTTATCTGTTCATGCACTCTTCTTCCTTTCATCCATCAAATAAGATTACACAACAAATTAAGTTTCAATGAATAGATTATGTTTTGCATTACATGGCTGAAATACCTGTGGAGTTTACGAATTTGAAAATCAACTTATTTCTTTCAAAATTATGTGCACAGGAAATTTTTGGTAATTAATCCTTGTCCTCATTTGATGCTTTTCAATAGATGGAAACTCGAGTGATTGTTGGCTACCATCAAAGTGTATGGCCTAAGATTGGGAGGATAGTTAATCCACTTGTCCCAATAGAGCAGCCTATGGTTAGAAGAAAATAAAGACTTTGGGAAATAAATAGTATGAAGAAAACAAAGTCTGTTGAAAATAAAGTAGTCTATGGTAAGAAGAAAATAGTGTCTGTAGCAAATAGACGATAAAAAGAAAACAAAGCTTGTAAGAGCCTATAGAAAATAGAGAAGCCTAAGATAGGAAAAAAATAGAGCCTATAGCAAATAGTCGGTAAGAATAAAACAAAACTTGGAAGAGCCTATAAAAAGAAGAGCAGCGTAAGGAAAAAAGAAACAAAGCTTGTAGCAAATAGACAGTAAGAAGAAAACAGAGCCTGTAGCAAATAGATTTTAAGAGTAGGTATTAAAATAGACATTTTATCTCTTCGTGCACTCCTTTTTCCTTTCATCCATCAAAAACGATTATACGACAAATTAAACTTTAATGAATAGATTTTATTTTGTATTACATGGTTCCAATACCCATGGAGTTTACGAATTTGAAAATCAACCTACTTCTTTCAAAATTATGTGCACAAGCAACCTTTGGTAATTAATCCTTATCCTCATTTGTTGCATTTTAACTGTTGGAAACTTATATGACAATTGGCTACCATTAGAGTGCATGGGCTAAGATTGGGAGGATTGTAAATCTACTTGTCTAAACAAAGCAACGTCAGGTAAGAAGAAAATAGTGCCTTTAGGAAATAAACAGTAAGAAGAAAATAGTGCCTGTAGGAGCCTATAGAAAATAGAGTGGCCTATGGTAAGAAGAAAGTAAAGCCTATAGCAATAAAAGGGTAAGAAGAAAAGAGAGCTTATAAGAGCCTATAGAAAATAGAGCAAGCTAAGGTAGGAGGAAACTAATGTTTGGAGAAATAGACGATAAGAAGAAAACAGAACTTAGAGGAGTTTGTAGAAAACATAGCAGCCTACGGAAAGAAGAAATAGAGTCTAGCAAATAGACGATGAGATGAAAATAGAGCCTGTAGCAAATAGATTTTAAGAGTAGGTACTAAAATAGACATTTTATCTATTCGTGCACTCTTCTTCCTTTCATCCATCAAATAAAATTATACGACAAATTAAGTTTCAATGAATATATTATGTTTTGCATTACATGGCTAAAATACCTGTGGAGTTTACGAATTTGAAAATCAACCTATTTCTTTCAAAATTATGTGCACAGGCAACCTTTGGTAATTAATCCTTGTCCTCATTTGATGTTTTACAACTGCTGGAAACTCATGTGACTATTGGCTACCATCGTAATGTATGGCCTGAGATTGGGAGGACAGTCAATCGACTTGTCCAAATAGAATAGCCTATGGTAAGAAGAAAACAAGGCCTCAAGGAAATAAACAGTAAGAAGAAATCAAAACCTGTAGCAAATAAATGGTAAGAAGAAAACAGAGCCTGTAGAAAATATAGCAGCCTAAAATAGAAAGAAAATCAAGCTTGTAGAAAATAAACGGTAAGAATAAAACAAAACTTTGAGGAAGCTGTAACAGATAGATGGTAAGAATAAAATAGAGCCTGTAGCAAATAGATTTTAGTAGTAGGTACTAAAATAGACATTTTATCTATTTGAGCACTCCTCTTCCTTTCATCCATTAAAAAAGATTATATGGAAAATTAAGTTTCAATGAATAGATTATGTTTTGCATTACATGGCTAAAATACCTATGGAGTTTATGAATTTGAAAATCAACCAACTTCTTTCAAAATTATGTGCACAGGTAACCTTTGGTAATTACTCATTGTCCTCATTTGTTACTTTCCAACTATTGGAAACTCTTGTGACTACTGGCTACTATCAGAGTGTATGGGCTAAGATTGGGAGAATTGTTAATCCACTTGTTCAAACAAAGCAACCTCTGGTAAGAAGAAAACAGAGCCTCTAGCAAATAGACAATAAGAAGAAAACAGAACTTCTAGCAAATAAACAGTAAGAAGAAAATAGAGCATATAGCAAATGGATGGTAAGAATAAAATAGAGCTTGTAGAAACAAAGCAGCCTAAGGTAGGAAAAAAACATAGCCTTTAGCAAATAGATGCTAAAAGGAAAATAGAACCTAATGGAGCTTGTAGAAAATATAGCATCTTAGGGAAAGAAGAAAACAGAGTTTGTAGCAAATAGATTTTAGGAGTAGGTACTAAAATAGACATTTTATATGTTCGTGCACTCCTCTTCCATTTATCCATAAAAAAAGATTATATGGAAAATTAAGCTTCAATGAATAGATTTTGTTCTGCATTACATGGTTGAAATACACGTGGAGTTTACAAATTTGGAAATCAAGCTACTTTTTTCAAAATTATATGCACTGGCAACCTTTGGTAATTAATCCTCATCCTTATTTGTTGCATTCCAACTGTTGGAAACTCGTGTGACTATTGTTTACCATCATAGTGTATGGATAAGATTGGGAGGACTGTCAATCCACAATCTAAACAAAGCAGCCTCCAGTAGGAAGAAAACAAAGACTCTAGCAAATAAACGATAAAAAGAAAACAAAGCCTCTAGTAAATAAATAGTAAGAAAAAAACAAAGCCTGTAAGAGCCTGTAGAAAATAGAGTAGCTTATGGCAAAAGAAAACAAAGCTTGTAAGAAATGGACGGTATGAAGGGAATACAGCCTATAGAAACAAAGTAGCCTAAGGTAAGAAAAAAATAAAGCCTGTAGCAAATAGATGATAAGAAGAAAATATAACTAGGAGGAGTCAGTAGAAAACAAAGCAACTTACGAAAAGAAGAAAACAGAGCCTGTAGCAAATAGACAGTAAGAAGAAAATAAGGCCTGTAGCAAATAGATTTTAGGAGTAGGTACTAAAATAGACATTTTATTTGTTCATGCACTCATTTTCCTTTCATCCACCAAAAAAGATTATACGGAAATTAAGCTTCAATGAATAGATTCCATTTTGCATTACATGGTTAAAATACTCGTGGAGTTTATGAGTTTGAAAATCAAGTTGTTTCTTTCAAAATTATATGTACTGGTAATCTTTGGTAATTAATTCTCGTCCTTATTTGTTGCATTCCAACTGTTGGAAACTCATGTGACTGCTAGCTACCATCAAAGTGTATGGGCTAAGATTGGGAGGACTGTCAATCCACTTGTCCCAATAGAGTAGCCTTCGGTAAGAAGAAAACAGAGTCTCTAGCAAATAAATGATAAAATGAAAACAGAACCTCTAGTAAATAAATGATATAAAGAAAACAGAGCCTGTAAAAAACAAAGCTTATATGAGCCTATAGAAAATAGAGTAGCCTATAGAAATAAGACAATAGTGGCTATAACAAATAAACGGTAAAAAGAAAACAGAGCCTGTAGTAGCCAATGGAAAGAAGACAATTGTGGCTATAACAAATAGACGGTAAGAAGAAAACAGAGCCTGTAGTAGCCTATAGAAAATAAAGTAGCCTAAGGTAAGGAGAAAAGAGAGCCTATAGCAAATATACGGTAAGAAGAGAACAAAACTTGGAGGAGCTTGTAGGAAACAAAGTAGTCTATGAAAATAAGAAAACAAAGCCTATAGCAAATAGACAGTAAGAAAAAAACAGAGTCTGTAACAAATAGATTTTAGGAGTAGATACTAAAATAGATATTTTATTTGTTTGTGCACTCCTCTTCTTGTCATCCATAAAAAGGATTATATGGAAAATTAAGCTTTAATGAATAGATTTTGTTTTGCATTACATCATTGAATTACTCGTGGAGTTTATGAATTTGAAAATCAACCTACTTCTTTCAAAATTATATGCACTAGCAACCTTTGGTAATTAATCCTCATCCTTATTTGCTGCATTATAACTGTTGGAAACTTGTATGACTGCTGGCTACCATCAGTGTGTATGGGCATTGGGAGGACTGTCAATCCCCTTGTCCAAACAAAATAGCTTTCGGTAAGAAGAAAACAGAGCCTCTAGCAAATAAATGGTAAGAAGAAAACAAAGCCTATAGCAAATAGATGGTAAAAAGAAAATAGAGCTTAAGGTAGGAAAAAAACAAAGCCTATAGCAAATAGATGCTAAGAAGAAAATAGAAGCCTATAGCAAATAGATGCTAAGAAGAAAATAGAAGCCTATAGCAAATAGATGCTAAGAAGAAAATAGAAGCCTATAGCAAATAGATGCTAAGAAGAAAATAGAACCTAAAAGAGCCTGTAGAAAATAGAGTAGCCTATGGAAATAAGAAAACAGTGCCTATAACAAATAAATTTTAGGAGTTGGTACTAAAATAGACATTTTATCTTTTTGTACACTCCTCTTCCTTTCATCCATGAAAAAAGATTATATGAAAAATTAAGTTTCAATGAATAGATTCTATTTTGCTTTACATGGTTGAAATACCCGTGGATTTTACAAATTTGAAAATCAAGCTACTTCTTTCAAAATTATGTGCACTGGCAACTTTTAGTAATTAATCCTCATCCTTATTTATTGCTTTCCAACTGTTACAAACTCATGTGGGTGTTGGCTACCCTCAGAGTGTATGGGTTAAGATTGAGAGGATTGTCAATCCACTTGTCCAAATATAGCAGCCTCCAGTAAGAAGAAAACAAAACTTCTAGCAAATAGATAATAAGATGAAAACAGAGCCTCTAGCAAATAAACGGTAGGAAGAATATAGAGCTTATAGGAGCCTGTAGAAAACATAATAGTTTATGGTAAGAAGAAAACAGAGCTTATAGAAGACAAAGCAGTCTAAGGTAGGAAGAAAATAAAGCCTGTAACAAATAGACAATAAAAAAAAAAAAAACCTAGAGGAGCCTGTAGAAAACAAGGCAACATATGGAAAGAAGAAAACAACGACTATAGCAAATAAATAGTAAAAAGAAAACAGAGCTTGTAGCAAATAGATTTTAGGAGTAGGTACTGAACTAAACATTTTATTTATTCAATGTACCCCTATTCTTATAGCAAATTGTAAATGGACATAGATTTATTCTGCTCGCTTTTGAAGTACCGAGTGTCCAAAGAATAAGGTTTAGACTTTAAAATACTATGGCAAAGAAATGTACAAAATTGTGGTCTCCACATCACATTACCTATAAGTACCTAGCTTCAAAAGAGACCACGAATCACACAGAGATAAATAGACACGGTGTAAGAGATGGCTCTGCGTAAAGCCATATCTATCACCCTTTCATAAAATTTGTTGAGCCAATCCATGACCATCACTTCATACTTCGAATTTAGTTTTGGTTCGATTTAATTAGATCCGATTTGATTATTTCTCAAAAGTTAAAAATATTTTATAATTTTTCACCTATATAGGCTCTTGGAAAAATCAAAGCAAATGTTTAATGGGTTAAGGTCAAGCTTAAATATCCCACGAACAAAGCTCAGTGAAACTAGGACCCAATGCACATCTCAATGTTATTCATACCATGATAAACTAAAGACAGTCACAATCATCAAAACGAACACATCCCATTTTCTTTGCAAATCCTTTTTCCGCCCAACATCTTACAAATTTTGTTAGGAACAAAGGTTCTAAACTGATTACGCAAACTTAAGGTGCTAGTGCCCCAAAATTGTATTTTGTAAAGTTTTTGCAAGACTTGGTTATTAAAATTGAAATAACACTGATATTATTTTTAATGTGTAAAAATTTTGATGTTATTATTAAATAAGTATATAAATATTTTATAATTTTATTAATTTAATAAAATGTCACGTATTAATATATACAAATAATATAAATATAAGGTTATACTCATAATTCACATATACTAGTTACATATTAAATGAAAAATTTAAATTCTTCTATAATAAAAAAATCTAATTCTACCTAAATATCAAAATTATATTAAATTAAATTTAATTAATCAAACTTTTATCCATAGGCATTCACAGTATATATTTTAATTTGATATAATTTTCAAATTTTAATAAATTATTTTTTAAATCAGTAATAACAGTATTAATAAGATTATTTTTGACAATTTTGTCCACTAACTTTAATTGACTTTTATTCGACTTCATAAATCCTAATATCTGAACTTTATAAGTTTTATTGTATAATATGAACTTTATAAATTATTTGACTCACATATATTAGTTATGTATTAAATTGAAAAATTACATTTAACACGTGAAAAATAAAACATGGAGGCATCGATTTTAGAAAAGAAGCCAAAAGGAGTTAGCCTTCACTTCTAGTAAGGAAGTGGTACAAAGGAATTTCAAAAAAGGCAAAAACAAGGAGAATTGTTATAGGTTTTTTTCTGGTAAGAAGAAAATAGAACCTATAACAAATAGACGGTAAGAAAAAAATAGAGCTTGTAGCAAATAAAATTCAAAAGAGTCTCGATAAGATAGAGCAGCCTACGGTATGAAGAAAACTGAGCCTCTAGCAAATAAATGGTAAGAAGAAAATAAAGTCTCTAGCAAATAAACGATAAAAAGAAAACAAAGCCTATAAAAAATAGAACAACTTACAAAAGAAGAAAATATAGCTAGTAGCAAATAAATTTTAGGAGTAGGTACTAAAATAGACATTTTATCTGTTCATGCACTCCACTTCCTTTCATCTATCAAAAAAGATGATATAGAAAATTAAGTTTCAATGAATAGATTCTGTTTTGCATTACATGGTTGAAAAACTCGTGGAGTTTATGAATTAGAAAATCAAGTTACTTCTTTCAAAATTATGTGCATAGGCAATCTTCAACAATTAATCTTCTTTCCCATTTGTTGCTTTTCAACCATTGAAAACTCATGTGACTGTTGGCTACCATCAGATTGTATGGGCTAAGATTGGGAGAACTATCAATCCACTTGTCCAAACAGAGCCACCTCCGATAAGAAGAAAATAGAGCCTCTAGCAAATAGACATTAAGAAGGAAATAGAGCCTCTAGCAAAAAAAATTGGTAAGAAAAAAACAAAGCCTGTAAGAGCTTATAGAAAATAGAGCATCCTATGGGAAGAAGAAAATAGAGCTTGTAGCAAATAGATAGTAAGAAGAAAATAGAACCTGTAGGAGCCTGTAGAAAATAGAGCAGCCTAAGGTAGGAAGAAAACAGAGCCTATATCAAATAGATGATAAGAAGAAAACAGAACCTGTAGAAGCTTGTAGAAATTAGTGTAGCCTACAAAAAGAAGAAAACAAAGCCTGTAGCAAATAGATGGAAAGAAGAAAATAAAGCCTTTAGCAAATAGATTTTAGGAGTAGGTACTAAAATAGACATTTTATCTGTTCGTGTCCATCAAAAAAGATTGTATGCCAAATTAAACTTCAAAGAATAGATTTTGTTTTGCATTACATGGTTAAAATACTCGTGGAGTTTACGAATGTGAAAATCAAGCTACTTCTCTCAAAATTATGTGCACAAGCAACCTCTGGTAATTAACCCTTGTCCTTATTTGTTGCTTTCCAATTGTTGGAAACTCATGTGATTGCTAGCTACCATCAGAGTGTATGGCCTATGATTGGGAGGACTATCAATCCATTTGTCCAAATAGAGTAGCCTACGGTAAGAAGAAAATAAAGCTTTTAGCAAATATACGGTAAGAAGAAAATAAAGCCTTTAACAAATAGAAGGTAAGAAGAAAACAGTGCGTGTAAGAGCCTGTAAAAAATAAAGTAGCCTATGGTAAGAAGAAAATAGAGTTTGTAGCAAAGTAATGGTAAGAAGAAAACAGAACCTGTATGGATAGATCATATTGAAATCGAGTTACTTTATATTTCAGATATTTTAAAGTATGAATTTATTAAATTAGGAATTACATTTGATGACCTATTGAAAAATGAAAAGAAAATAAGAGAAAAAATGTGAAAAATAAAAAAGAAAAATGATGTTATTAAGGCTAGTAGGTTGTATTAGTCCATTCTAAGTCTTAAACTTCTAGTTATTGAAGAGCCAACATTTCTCTCTGCATTTTCATTTCTAGCCAATTCCATTCAGAATTTTGTTATCATAGATTTCCCTTATTTTTTTCTAATTTCCTCTGAGCATATGCCATTCCTTAAACAACTCACTTTGTACTAATCTCTCGGTGATTCTTGTTGTTCCCCATCTTATGTTGTACTGTACAATAAGATATGTGACAACAATTAATCATGTAATGTTACGGATACTATTAATTCACTCGTATGAAAGAAATTCCTTTCTCCAATAATATCTACCTCCTTATTGTTTATATATAATCTGTGTTTAGAGCTTAAATTGGTAGAATAATTTACTCTTCTAACTTATTAGGCTTAGTGATTGTTTTAGTGGGCTCATTTGTTAAATGCAATGTTTATAACAAGAAGTTTGAAACTTTTGCTCTGGATTGTCCGACAAATTAAAGCAAGTGTGAGCGATTTTCTCTGTGAACCCTTTCTCCACCCAACATCTTACAAATTTTGTTAGGAACAAAGGTTCCAAACTAATTACGCAAACTTAGGGTGCAGGTGCTTTGAAATTGTATTTTGTAAAGTTTTTGTAAGACTTGACTGTTAATAATTTTGATGTTATTATTAAATAGGTATATGAATATTTTATAATTTTATTAATTTAATAAAAGGTCACATATTAACATATACAAATAATATAAATATAAAGTTATACTTATAACTCACGCATACTAATTACGCATTAAATTGAAAAATTCAAATACTAATATAATAAAAAAGTATATAATTCTACATAAATATTTAAATTATATTAAATTAAATTTAATTACTCAAACTTTTATTCAAATACTTATTTTTAATTTATAATGAATTTGAATTGATTTTAATATTTTATTTTAATTTTAATTCAATCTCACAGGTATTTATAGTATATATTTTAATTTGATATAATTTTTAAATTTTAATAAATTATTTTTAAGTCATTATTAACAGTGTTAATAAGATTATTAGGAGTTTTTTTGACAATTTTTTCACTAATTTTAATTGACTTCTACTTGACTTCTAAATTTTTAAGAAATTTGTAATATATAATTTTAAATAATAAGATCTAAAATTTCACTTTTTATTATATTTTATAATCTGTAATATTTTTAAAATATTGTTGTATAACTATTCAATTTTCTCAATTTTCATTTTACATAAAAAAGTTGAATGGAACTATTTTTATTTCTCAATTTAACAAGTTTCTAATTCTTAATTTCCCTCAACTTCATAAATCCTAATATATGAACTTTATAAGTTTTACTACTCAAAATGAACTTTATAAATTATTTGACTCACATATACTAGTCATGTATTAAATTGAAAAATTACATTTAACACAAGGAAAATAAAACACACAGGCATCAATTTTAGAAGGCAAGCCAAAAAGAGTCAACTAGTAAGGAAGTGGTAACCCAAAAGCATGAAGGCATCAATTTTACAAGGCAAGCCAAAAGGAGTTGGCCTTCAATTTTAGTAGGGAAGGGATAAAAAGGAATTTCAAACAAGGCAAAAACATAAACAATTGTTGCAAGTTTTTTTTCGGTAAGAAGAAAATAAAGCCTGTAGCAAATAGACGATAAGAAGAAAATAGAGCCTGTAGCAAAAAGACGGTAAGAAGAAAACAAAGTTTGTAGCAAATAGATTTCATAAGAGTCTCAACAAGATAGAGCAGCCTACAGTAAGAAGAAAATAGAGCATGTAGCAAATAGACAGTATGAAGAAATAGAGCCCGAAGAAGCCTGTAGAAAACAGAGCAGTCTAAGGAAGGAAGAAAATAGAGCTTGTAGTAAATAGACAGTAAGAAGAAAAGAGAACTTGGAGGAGCTTGTAGAAAATAGAGCAACCTACAAAAAGAAGAAAATAGAATAGCCTACAGAAAGGAGAAAATAGAGCTTGTAGCAAATAAACTATAAGAAGAAAATAGAGACTGTAGCAAATAGATTTTATAAGTAAATCTAAAGTAGACATTTTATTTGTTTGTGCACTCCTTTTCCTTTCATCCATCAAAAAAGATTATATGACAAATTAAGTTTCAACTAATAGATTTTGTTTTACATTACATGGATGACATACCCCTCGAGTATACAAATTTGAAAATCAAGCTACTTCTTTCAAAATTATGTGCACAATCAACCTTTAGTAATTAATCCTCATCCTCATTTGTTGCATTCCAACTGTTGAAAACTTATGTGACAGTTGACTTCCATTAGAGTGGGCTAAGATTGGGAGGATTGTCAATCCACTTGTCCAAACAAAGCAATGTTAAGTAAGAAGAAAATAGAACCTTAAGGAAATAAACGGTAAGAAGAAAATAGTGCCTATAGAAAATAGAGCAGCCTATGGTAAAAAGAAAGTAGACGTTATAGCAAATAGACGATAAGAAGAAAATAGAGCCTGTAGGAGCCTATAGAAAATAGAGTAAGCTAAGGTAGGAAGAAAACAACACCTGTAGAGAATAGATGGTAAGAAGAAAACATAACTTAGAGGAGTTTGTAGAAAATGTAGAAGCCTATGGAAAGAAGAAATAAAGCCTTTAGCAAATAGACAGTGAGAAGAAAATAGAGCCTATAGCAAATAGATTTTAGAAGTATGTACTAAAATAGACATTTTATTTATACATGCACTCCTCTTCCTTTCATCTATAGAAAAAAAAAAAAAAGATTATACAGCAAATTAAGCTCAATGAATAGATTATGTTTTGCATTATATGGCTGAAATACCCGTGGAGTTTATGAATTTGAAAATCAACCTACTTCTTTCAAAATTATGTGCACAGGTAACCTTTGGTAATTACTCATTGTCCTTATTTGTTGCTTTCCAACTGTTGGAAACTCATATGACTACTAGCTACCATCATAGTGTATGGCCTAAGATTAGGAGGATAGTCAATCCACTTGTTCAAACAAAGCAATCTACGGTAAGAAGAAAATAGAGCTTGCAAAAAATAGAGAAGCATGTGGTAAAAAGAAAATAAAGCCTATAGCAAATAAATGGTAAGAAGAAAACAGAGCATGTAAAAACCTGTAGAAAATAGAGTAGTCTAAGGTAAAAAGAAAATCAAGCTTGTAGAAAAGAGATGATAAAAATAAAACAAAACTTAGAGGAGCCTATAACAGATAGACTGTAAGAAGAAAATAGAGCCTGTAGCAAATAGATTTTAGTAATAGGTATTAAAATAGACATTTTATTTGTTTGTGCACTCCTTTTCCTTTCATCCATAAAAAAAGATTATACAACAAGTTAAGCTTCAATGAATAGATTATGTTTTGCATTACATGGCTAAAATACCCATGAAGTTTACAAATTTGAAAATCAACCTATTTCTTTCAAAATTATGTGCACAAGTAACCTTTGGTAATTACTCATTATCCTCATTTGTTGCTTTGCAACTGTTGGAAACTTATATGACTACCGGTTACCATCAGAGTGTATAGGCTAATATTGGGAGGACTGTTAATCCACTTGTCCAAACAAAGCAACCTCCGGTAAGAAGAAAATAGAGTCTCTAGCAAATAGACAATAAAAAGAAAATAGAGCCTCTAGCAAATAAATGGTAAGAAGAAAATAAAGCCAGTAGCAAATGGATCGTAAGAAGAAAACAGAGCTTGTATAAACAAAATAGCCTAAGGTAGGAAAAAAACATAACCTGTAGCAAATAGATGCTAAGAAGAAGATAGAACCTAAAGGAGCCTGTAAAAAATAGAACAACCTATGAAAAGAAGAAATAGAGCTTGTAGCAAATAGATTTTAGGAGTAGGTACAAAAATAAATATTTTATATGTTCGTGCACTCCTTTTCCTTTCGTCCATAAAAAAAGATTATATGACAAATTAAGCTTCAATGAGTAGATTTTGTTTTGCATTACATGATTGAAATACACGTGGAGTTTACAAATTTGAAAATCAAGATACTTCTTTCAAAATTATGTGCACTGGCAACCTTTGGTAATTAATCCTCATCCTCATTTGTTGCATTCCAACTATTGGAAACTCATGTGACTGTTAATTACCATCAGAGTGCATGGGCTAAGGTTGGGAGGATTGTCAATCCACTTGTCCAAACAGAGCAGGCTATGGTAAGAAGAAAATAGAACCTCGAGCAAATAAATAGTAAGAAGAAAACAGAACTTCTAGCAAATAAGCAGTAAAAAGAAAATAGAGCTCTAGCAAATAAATGGCAAGATGGAAACAAAGCCTATAAAAGCTTGTAGAAAACAAAGCAGCCTATAGTAAGAGGAAAATAGAGCTCGTAGCAAATAGACAGTAAGAAGAAAACAGTGCTTGTAGCAAATAGACAGTAAGAAGAAAATAGTGCTTGTAGCAAATCGATAGTAAGAAGAAAACAATACCTGTAACAAATAGATTTTAGGAGTAGGTACTAAAATAGACATTTCATCTGTTCGTGCACTCATCTTTGTTTCATCCATTAAAAAGATTATACGACAAATTAAGATTCAATGAATAGATTATATTTTGCATTGCATGGTTGAAATACCTATAGAGTTTACGAATTTGAAAATCAAGCTACTTTTTTCAAAATTATGTGCACATGCAACGTCTGGTAATTAATCCTTATCCTCATTTGTTGCTTTCCAACTATTGAAAACTCATGTGACTGTTGGCTACCATTAGAGTGTATAGGCTAAGATTGGGACGACTGTCAATCCACTTGTCCAAACAAAGCAGCCTTTGGTAAGAAAAAAATAAAACCTTTAGCAAATAGATGGTAGGAAGAAAATATAGCCTTTAACAAATAGACAATAAGAAGAAAACAGAGCCTCTAGCAAATAAATGGTAAGAAGAAAACAAAGCCTGTAGAAATAGAGCAGTCTAAGGTAGGAAAAAAATAAAGCTTATAGCAAATAGACACTAACAAGAAAATAGAACTTAGAGGAGCCTGTAGAAAATAGAGCAGCCTATGAAAAGAAGAAAACAGTGCCTTTAACAAATAGATTTTAGGAGTAGGTACTAAAATAGACATTTTATCTTTTCGTGCACTCCTCTTCCTTTCATCCATGAAAAACTCATGTGACTGTTGGTTACCATTAGAGTGTATAGGCTAAGATTAGGAAGATTGTCAATCCATTTGTCCAAACAGAGCAACCTCTAGTATGAAGAAAACATAGCCTCTAGCAAATAGACGGTAAGAAGAAAATAGAACCTCTAGCAAATAAACGGTAAGCAAAAAACAAAGCTTGTAGAAGCCTATAGAAAATAGAGCAGCCTATGGTAAGAAAGAAAATAGACTTTGTAGCAAACAAATGGTAAGAAGAAAACATATCTTGTAAAAGCCTATAGAAAACAAAGTAGCCTAAGGTAGGAATAAAACAAAACTTGTAGCAAATATACATAGAAAACAAAGTAGCCCATGAAAGAAAGGAAACAAAGCCTGTAGTAAATAGACGGTGAGAAAAAAAATAGACCCTGTAGCAAATAGATTTTTAGAGTGGGTACTAAAATAAACATTTTATCAATTCGTGCACTCCTCTTCCTTTCATCCATCAAAAAATATTATACGGCAAATTAAGTTTTAATGAATAGATTCTGTTATGCATTACATGGTTGAAATACCTGTGGAGTGTACATATTTGAAATTCAAGTTACATCTTTCAAAATTATGTGCACTAGCAACCTTTGGTAATTAATTCCTCATCTTCATTTGTTGCTTTCCAACTGTTGCAAACTCATGTGACTGCTAGTTACCATCAGAGTGTATGGGCTAAGATTGGGAGGACTATCAATCCACTTGTCCAAATAGAGTAGCCTCTGGTAAGAGGAAAACATAGCCTCTAGCAAATAAATGGTAAGAAGAAAATATAACCTCTAGCAAATAAACAGTAAGTAAAAAACAGAGCTTGTAAGAGCCTGTAGAAAATATACCAGCCTATGGTAAGAAGAAAACATAGCTTGTAACAAATAGACAGTAAGGAGAAAACAAAGTTTGTAGAAAATAGAGTGGCCTAAGTTAGGAAGAAAATAAAACTTATAGCAATAATTTGGAGGTCACAAAAGCTAAACGTCGTGTTGATGTAATACCAAATGATTCAATTTTGAAAAGACTTGGTTACTAAGGTACAGTACTATCCATCTACTTGAATTTATTAAATTTATATTTACCATCTCAGGACCTCAATTTTAAATATAAGAATAAAATTTGTGTAATATAATTAAGACAATATTTTAATAAATAGAAAAAAATTTTTGGCAAAAAGAATTTTATATGAAATTTTATATTTACTTTTTTATTAGTGTAATCCATACATATTTTTATATTTTATAAATTTATTTATTTTTATTTTAATTAATTTAACTTAAATTTGAAAATCTTTTTCCTTCAAATGATTTACATGTTACGTATTGGTATTTTTTAAATTTGAAATAACTTTTGCATCTCATGACATGCTTGATTGTCTTTTTCCAAATCGAATTCAGTCATGACGAATCAAGAACTTCTTTTTTTTCACCAATAATAACATTTACCTAAAGTTGGGAAAGGAAATGCAACGAAATATGTTCACTAAGGAACTAGGAGCATTATGTTGGTTATATAGGTTCCAATGATGTATACCCCATTCCTGGAACTAACAAGATAGAAAATAGTTCATGCATCAAAGCTGAGCCCTTCTTGTTTGTATCTAACACAACCAAGTCTAGTTAGGTAGTCAAAAACTTATATATTATTTGACAATAATTAAGGTGTTAGCCAAAGAGTGGAGGTTGCACATTAATTTCCATATACATGGCGATGCGGTTCAAATGTGACCTAAATGGAGAGGATGCAGTATCCCAACATCTAGTAGTGCCCGCTTTAGCCTAATCCACCTTGTCAGGGCCAAAATCCTGATGAATGGTTAAAGAAGTTGCCTCCAACAATGCTTTAATCACTTCCAACTCCATAGCCATTGCTTTCATTGTGGGCTTCTTCTTCCCATTCAAGTGCAAACATCTTTTTGCCAACTTTGCAACTGCTCTGATCTCTTCTTTCTAGCTCTACTCAAGGACTTGAGCATCAAGTATACAAACAAGTGGTTCTCTTACATTGAAAGAGAGAAATATGTCATTAAACATCTTTCTTCAACAAAACACATCAAGATATTGATGTGGTTCCAAAATAGACGATATGATTACTGAAACCAAATAGTTGTGGCCTTTTAGTTGAGATATTTTTAAGGATTTAGCTCACGTTATAGTTGTCTATGGCCTTCTCTAATTCCTTGGAACCAAATAGTTTCATTTGCTCAACGTTATTATCTCTTGAAGACAATTGTTGTTGCAATAGCAGACCACTATTTCTTTTGAAATATTTTTGTTTAAGTTTAGTGGGCTTTCTTCTTTGAATTGTTTTGTACAATGCTCATGCACTAATAACTAGTAAAAGTAATCAAATACTAGAGTTGCAGCCTGTACAACCATCAAATGAGAAGATAAGTTTAATTCTATGAAAAACTTTGGATATCATTTCTAATTCAGAAAGATTAAGAAATGATCGTGTTATTATAATGACTGCAATAAACTACAACCAGTCGAAGTGATTAGCCTACCATAAATTTGAGTTTTCAAAATGTCCAAATCCTTGAACAAATTTACAACTAACTTCCAACTAATTCTACAAACCAAATAGATATGGCATACCTATGATAATAACTTTAGCCTGAGATTTTTTATCGAGTTCCCAAAGAAATGGTGGGTAACATGTATTCTTGCTGTCATGATGCAAGTACCTATCAGGACACGAGTAGTTATAGGATCCTTGATCCCCAGTATACATACAAAGAAGGCAACAATGTAAGTTTGAGTTCATACAGCGGTCCCGTACCAATTAGGAATATTAAGACAAATATTGTTATTTCATAGATCTTTGGTAACCATTATATGTATAAATTATAAAAGAGTTCCCAAGTACTAATTGGATTTCAAAAATTCGCAACAAAATAAAAAAGGTTTCAAAATTTTTATAAAATAATTTACAAGTCAACATCACATTTACGGCGTCATATTCTATATTTAAGTTAAAGCTGTAATATCTGCACATTTGCCGAGGATCTTGTGAAAGGATTTGGAATAATCAGAGGAACCATCAGTGCAAACACACAAATGCCTTTGTGATAACTGTGTCCAACAAGAGCCATCACTGCTGCCAAAAAGAGCTGAAGTTTTAGCTAGTCAACGATATCCCTGGAATGCTCCCCATTCAAGGACTGCAGGAACATATTCCCTCAGCATCAACAGGTCAAGAGATAGTTGCCTAGAAGCAAACCAGTCTTGGTTAACCATGAATGCAGTCTTGTTGTCATTGCAATACTTAGAATCATCTTTTACAACACCAGTCATCCCTACTTCAAAAGACATGATGTGAGGAGGAATGGTGGCTCGACAGCATCTCAGGCCATAACAACCATCACTTCTTTGGGTTCCACTACAAAAGGAAAGACACCCACCAACAGGGCGGTGATTCATCAAAAGCACAACATAATTGTTGCAACTTGTAACTGTGAACCTGTTATATACACTTGAATAGAAGAATGGGTTGTTTGACGTGTCAATTGTTCCATCAAAGCTTTTGTTGTTGTTGCAGTTGTAAAAAAAGACCGAATTATTAACTTGAACCAAACCTCTAATTGAAACACTAAGCAATTCCATTTCTATGCTTTTTAAGAAAGGTTTGGGAGGCCTAAAGGCGTTCAAGGAAGAGTTGGGTCCAACTCCAAAAGGGAAGGGAATGACAATGTCTCCACATTTGCCTTTACATCTAGGATGTGTTAAAAATTCATCTTCTGCTACTGCTTTGTGAACCATAGTAGCAAAATGACATGAAATAAAATTGGAGTTGCCATTAAGAATACAGCCTACAAATTTGATCACTCTTAATCTTTAATTTTAATTATAATAAGTATAATACTTAAATCAAATTATAAATATAAAACATAAAACAACTATCAAACAAAAAATGAATTAAAAAAATATAAAAATAATATATATATATATAATATACTAAATTTGTATACTAAATTAAATTAAAATATATAATGTATATTATAATAATTATTCTAATAGTTAATTAGAATATGGATTATAATATATACTATGAATTATACTATAGAATAAGAAATATAGAATAAAATTGAAATAAAATGGAATAAATATTAATATGGAATGAAAACATATTGCGTCCAATAGGATTTGAACCTATACCAAGGTTTAGAAGACCTATGTCCTATCTATTAGACAATGGATGTTTTCAATTCAAATTTTTTCTTTTTTTTTTTTGTTTTCTTGTTGATAAATGATAAAAAAGAATATTGAAAAAATTTTGGGAATTGCATAGTTAACTAAATGATGGATTAAACTTTCTAGAATTCTATTTATAAATTTTATTTGTATATTATATAATTAATATTATATATAATATTCTATATAGTAATAGAATTATATATACTATTATATATATATATATATATATATAGATAGTAATATAGTATATATTATAATTATATTATTATTATATATAGTAATAGTATATTATATTTTATTATTATTTATTACCATTACTTTTCTCTTATTATTACTTCATTCTCGTAATATATAGATAACAAAATGTAGCTAATAAATAGATTACAAATATAGTATAATTTAAATACTTAAATATACTAACTAATAAGACTTTGATTATTAAGCATTTACCTCAAAATTAGGGGTAGCCACTTGCGGTCAACTAGAAGTGAAGGTTAGCTCTGTTTTCTACAAGTTTTTAATAAACAATACTTGCCGAGACTCCTAAAATTTATTTACTACGAACTATGTTTTTTTTTACCGTTTATTTACTACATACTTTGTTTTCTTTTTATTGTAGGCTCTTTTGTTTGGACAAGTGAATTGATAGTAATCCCAATCTTAGCCCATATATTCTGATGGTAACTAGCAGTCACTTGAGTTTCCAACAACTAGAAAGCAATAAATAAGGACGAGGATTAATTACTAAAGGTTGCCTATGCATATAATTTTGAAATAAGTAGCTTGAATTTCAAATTCATAAACTTTATGGGTATTTCAACCATGTAATGCAAAACATAATTTATTCATTGAAGCATAATTTTCCATATAATCTTTTTTGATGGATGAAAGGAAGAGGAGTGCACAAATAGATAAAATGTCTATTTTAGTACCTACTCCAAAAATCTATTTGCTACAAGGTCTGTTTTTTTCTTACCGTCTATTTACTATAGGCTTTGTTTCCGTTCTTTTGTGGGCTACTTTGTTTTCTACAGGCTCCTCCCAATTATTTTTTCTTCTTAACATCTATTTGTTATAGGTTTTGTTTTCTTCCTACCTTAAGTTGCTCTGTTTTCTACAAGGAAGAGGAGTTCATGAAAAGATAAAATGTCTATTTTAGTACCTACTCCTAAAATCTATTTGTTACAAGCACTATTTTCTTCTTTCCATAGGCTGCTTTGTTTTCTACAAGCTCATCTAAATTATATTTTCTTCTTAGCATTTATTTTCTGCAGGCTTTGTTTTTTTCCTACCTTAGGCTGCTCTATTTCTACAGGCTTTGTTTTCTTCTTACTGTTTATTTGCTAAAGGTTTTGTTTTCTTCTTACTGTCTATTTGCTAGAGGCTCTATTTTCTTCTTATCGTTTATTTGCTAGAGGCTTTATTTTCTTCTTACCAAAGGCTGCTTTGTTTGGATAAGTGGATTGACAGTTCTCCCAATCTTAGCCCATACACTCTGATGGTAGCCAACAATCACATGAGTTTTCAACAGTTGGAAAGTAATAAATAAGGATGAGGATTAATTACCAAACATTGCAAGTGCACATAATTTTGAAAGAAGTAGGTTGATTTTCAAATTCAAAAACTCTATAGGTATTTCAACCATGTAATACAAAACATAATCTATTCATTGAAGTTTAATTTGCCATATAATCTTTTTTAGTGGATGAAAGGAAGAGGAGTGCACAAATAGATGAAATGTTTATTTTAGTACCTACTCCTAAAATCTATTTGCTACAAGTACTATTTTCTTTTTACCGTCTATTTGCTATAGGCTCTATTTTCCTCTTGCTATACGCTGTTCTATTTTCTACAGGCTCTTATAGGTTTTGTTTTCTTCTTACCGTTTATTTGCTAGAGGCTCTGTTTTCTTTCTACTACCTATTTGCTAGACTCTATTTTCTTTTTACCATAGGTTGCTATGTTTGGACAAGTGGATTGATAGTCCTCCCAATCTTAGCCCATACACTCTGATGGTAGCCAACACTCACACGAGTTTCCAACAGTTAGAATGCAACAAATGAGGACGAGGATTAATTACCAAAGGCTCTCAGTACACTTAATTTTGAAAGAAATAGGTTGATTTTCAAATTTGTAAACTCCATGGGTATTTCAATCATGTAATGCAAAACAAAATCTATTCATTGAAGCTTAATTTTCCATATAATCCTTTTTTATGGATGACAGGAAGAGGGGTGCACAAACAGATAAAATATCTATTTTAGTATCTACTCCTAGAATTTATTTGCTATATACTCTATTTTTTTCTTACCGTCTATTTGCTATAAGCTTTGTTTTCTTATTTTTGTAGGCTGCTATGTTTTCTATAGGCTCCTCCAAGTTTTGTTTTCTTTTTACCATCTACTTGCTACAAGCTCTCTTTTCTTCCTACCTTAGGCTGCTTTTTTTTCTATAGGTTCTTACAAGCACTATTTTTCTTCTTACCGTCTATTTGCTACAAGCACTATTGTCTTCTTACCATAGGCTACTTTGTTTTCTACAGGCTCCTACAGGCTTTGTTTTCTTCCTACCATTTATTTGCTAAAGGCTCTGTTTTGTTCTTAATGTCTATTTGCTAGAGGCTCTGTTTTCTTCTTATTGTCTATTTGCTAGAGGCTTTGTTTCTTCTTACTGAAAGCTGTACTATTTGGAAAAGTGGATTGACAGTCCTCCTAATCATAGCCCATACACTTTGATGGTCGCTAGTAGTTACACGAGTTGGAATGCAACAAATGAGGATGAGGATTAATTACCAAAGGTTGTCAGTGCACATAATTTTGAAAGAAACAACTTGAATCTATTCACCATGTAAGCAAAATAGAATCTATTCATTTGAATCTTAATTTGTCTTATAATCTTTATTGTGGATGAAAGGAAGAGGAGTGCATGAATAAATAAATGTCTATTTAGTACCTACTTTAAAATCTATTTACTATAGGTCTTGTTTTCTTTTTACCTTCTATTTGCTACAGGTTCTGCTTTCTTCATGTCTATTTGCTTGATTTTCAATTTGTTAACTCCACGTGTATTTCAACCATGTAATACAAAACAAAATTATTC
>JAIRCJ010000266.1:0-27413 GCA_020883675.1 Bruguiera gymnorhiza
ATATAAATAATAGTAAATGTTGTGATAAATATTAAATATTCATCCCATAATCTTTTGAAATTTAAAGGGTGCATTTTTTAACCCTAAAGGCATTACATTCCATTCATAATGCCCGAAATGATACAAAAATGTTGTTTTAGATTTATCTTTTTTGTGAATTTGGATATGCCCAATAACTAAATTTCATATTAAAATTTGAAAATACTTAGGTTTCATAAAGCTTATTAAGCAAGTCTTTCTTATTAGGTATAGGATACCTAATACATCTTAAGGTCTTATTTAAAGTTTAGTAATTAATAACTAATTTTTGAACCTTCTTTCCACTTTCTATAGCAT
The DNA here is from genome assembly GCA_020883675.1 of Bruguiera gymnorhiza. Classification (NCBI taxonomy): domain Eukaryota; kingdom Viridiplantae; phylum Streptophyta; class Magnoliopsida; order Malpighiales; family Rhizophoraceae; genus Bruguiera; species Bruguiera gymnorhiza. The sequence goes on from JAIRCJ010000266.1 coordinate 337, forward strand.
TTTCAATATAAAATGTTAGGCAACTCTAAGGGCTGTTACTTTTTCTAATAAGCCCTTTCCTATTCCAAAGGTAGTAGGAATCTCTGCATAGACTACTAATGTTTCTAACCTTCTTTATTTTTCTGTATCCTAACTTAAATAACAAAGTATTAATTTTTTCTTGTAAGTGTTTATTTTTACTTCATTTTGAAGAGATTGAATAAATCTCTCTTTTCTTCTTATTGTTTTTTGAAGTAAATCTATGTCCCTATATTGAGGAGATAGATATAAATTTAAAACTAATAAGTTTCCATCTATTTTTTGAGGAAATCCCTTTATCACTAATCTCCTTGATATGATACAACATATATAGAAAAGGATTTCTCAAAATAATGTCATATGACAAGTTTTTAACTAGTACAAATGAAATTTCAATACAAATTCCTTCATTGTATATAGCAACTTGAGATAATTTAGATTTAATAATAAGCTTGCTTTTGTCTATAGTGTTTAACACTTCTATTGTTTTTGAAAGTATTTTGAAAGAACTATCCCTTCATTAATATAGTTCATATCAGCACTTGAATCTATTAAGGCTACTGTAGAAAAAATATATTCTTTATTGACTACTACACTAATCTGACTATGTCATTTATTGGTATAACCTTATCAATTAGGTTGACATATTAGAGAGTACTTAATTCTTCTTTTAAAGAAGTACTTGGAGTATCAGAAGAATCTTCATCCTTTTTGGTCATGATTCCAGTACTAATACTCTTTCTTTCAATCCTTGTATCTTAATTTTTAACTAATTAATTTCAAATTTAAGCTTACTAATAAAAGGTTTTGTTGCTATTTTTTTAGTTTTTGAAACTAGAATGGTTATTTCTAACTCTCTGAATAATAGTTTTTAAACTGTAATCTTCTTCTAGTTCTTTAACCCCTAGTCTCATTTCGAGATAGATGAAAATATTTTTTTAGCTATTCTTTTTTTTTCTTTTGGATCTGTAATTATTATCGCATAACTTTGATCATGAAAGACACATTAATAACTCCCTCTTGAGGTACCCCTTTGTCTATGGAAGTCATAGTATTACTTCTGCACAAAATGATACCTTACAAGCACTCCCTCATATGTTTCACTCAAAAGAAAAGATGTCATACTCCCTCACATTTATACTTTTTATGGAATGTATGGTTCTTAAAAAAGGTATCAAGAATATGTTATAAGAAAAGGGAAAAGGGTTAATAGTATTCACCCACCTAAACTTAATTTAAGTATAAAAATAAAAGATCATGAAGTTATAATTTCACCATATAAGGAGGTACCCTTTACTAGTGCTATTATGAAGTGAGGAAATTATTGAATTAATTTCTAACTCCAAATCACTTTATAAGACTACATTGGATTTATAATTATACTAGTAAGATCTAATATCATATTATCTTCTTTGGTAAGGACTAATAAGTCATTACTTTTACATAAAGTTTGATAATAGTTGCATTAACTATTACAACTATTATCAGATTCTTCTTCGGAGGTAGTCTCTTCCTCAAGCAAGTCTACCTCTAACTCTGATTCTTCATATTCATCTTCTGATAAGAAGATATGCATTAATGACCTCTTAAGGTCTTCATCTACTAATAATTCTTGAATTTTTCTATTTCATTTTACATTTATTAGAATAATGCCCTATCTTTCTGCATTTATAACAAACAATTGTTTGCTTTTTGCATTTATAATAAACAATCATTTTCTTTTTCCTTTTTTTGTGAAATAGGCTTTTTTTTCTTTTGATTTTCTTTTTCATAAAAAGATTTCTTTTGAGGTATATGCTTATGACTCTTTTTCTTAAATTTTTTAGGATATCTTTTAGGTGGATAACCCATCGTATTGTACATAATTGTATTCAAATTGTTCCACTAATAAAAGGTTAACTAAGGTAAGTCTACGATAATACAATTTTGCACTTAGATTGTTTAATGTTACTTGTAACATTCCAATATGAATAAATTTATACTTTTATTGGTGTGAGCTAATAAACTCCTAAGATAACAGAAAAAAATGATTATAACCCTAAGTTAAGGGTAAAGTTTCTTCAATAGTTTCAATAACATAATCAATCTTAGAAAAGAAACTTCCTTGCTTATAAAACCTAGGAAGAAGATAAAGAAGGAAGAGTCCAATTTTGTAAGTAATTATTATCTAAATTTTCAATAATTACTATTTCCTTATTCCTAGAAAAACTATCACTTCTAAATAATCTATCAAGTCTTAACCTATCAATGTCTCATTATATCACTATCAACATCTTAAGCCACAATCCTACATGCTCAATCACAACTAATACAAGTAGAAAGGTAGCACAACTTGGGGTTTTAATAATGAGTCACGGATAAGTTTAAACTTTGAATATTTAAAAGATCAATAGTCCTTTAGAAACCTTGGCTTTAAAACCATTCTTGTCTTAATAGCATAGGATCAAACACAAAGATGTATAGAACATGTATAGAAATACACAAATGAAAGAAGTTAATAAAGGCAAGAAAAGGATACTTATAGAAATAAACCTTTCATTAAACACCAAATGTTGTCACAAGTTTTTGTTACAAAGGGGGGAGGAGAGGAGGAGAGATTACAAAAGAGGGAGGGAGAAGCAAATTAGACTCTACCTCCCTTAGCCTATGAGAGGTCTACTTATACATGAAAAAAAGTGATAACTATCATAGGAGGAATTTACCTTTTTAAGTGGAATGCTCCATTATTTTCCACTATCCTCCACTTGTGCTAATGTAGCTTTATTAAAGTTGGCCCATTTCATCTTGTCCACCAAAAGTGGTTTTGTCTTTCTTCTCTTCACAACTCATATGGGTCTTGAGAATCTTGTAGAATTCCATCATTGAGGTGCTTTTTGACTACTTTTTGCTTGGTTGACTTAAGTGTCTTCATCAAGTTAAAGCAAATTAGCCTTCATTTCTAATAACCTCTCTTTTGATATAGATTAGATTAAAGTCTTTAATATCTCCTCAAGACTAGTGGGAGTCAACTTTGGTGGTGGAGCCTTAGGTCTATTTATACAAATAATTCCTTTTCCTCTATAGACTCCATCATCAAAAAAGTCAAAATTTTCCCATCATTGGATATTAATCTGTCTTGCAACCCATGACACATGTTTAATGTCTACATCTAAGATATTAGCTTGGTTAGCCAAAATGGTATAGTTCCATTTCATAATCCATAGAACATGATACCAAGTTGCAAATATTAAGAAGGGGTCTTTAACTTCTTTGTTTGCTATGCAAAATTGTTTATAAATAGTTCTTACTTTAAGAGGTAAAGTCAAATAATGTAAGCCCTACTTTAAAAAACCAGGTTTTAAACTAATTTAGAAATCTTTTTGGGTCATTCAGAAGATGTATTTGAATGAAATAATTGAATTTTCTCTTCCTATTTTCATATAATAGGGCTTTTTCCCAGGCTTCAATATAATTGAAGTACTTGTAGGTTTTAACCTCCCACCATTCTTTTAATTTGCGGTAACCAAAGAGATCAGCCTGCCATTCTTTAAGATAAAGAATTTTCTTTACCTTAAATTTAGCATAGGCCTAATCTTTAAAGCCATAACCAGATCCACTTCTAAATCCTCTTTCTATAGGTTTAATAGCCACCAAGCTATTTTGTGAAGTATCTATTAATAATACAGGCAATCCTTTACATTAGTTTGAGGATGCATATCATCTTTAAGATAAGATAGTGCAACCTGATTAGGTCTGAGCTGATTATAATTATTTTCAATAACACATAAAAGTTTATATGCTTAGGAATTAAAGGATAAGTGATGGATTTATCCAAAACTTGCTTATAAGCATCATCACAAAGTTTATTAACTTCTTTTTCTTATGCAACTACATGTTTAGCTAGTGAATTAACTGACTTTGCTAGGAATTAAGGCCTTTGCATAAGAGACTTTTTTACTCATTTTCTAGTTCCTTGTAAAAGTTCATGACTTAGCAAATCTAGCAAAGAATTAGAATTTCCTATAATAAACTCAATATCAATGTCAAACACATAAATTATTTCTTGCCAAGTTGTAAAGATTTGTTTGGAGGTGAGGTTTTTAACATCTTTATTAAGGACATCCTTTGTTGCCTTATGATCAATTCTTAAAAAGAATTTTTTATTTAACAAATCACTTTAAATATTTTTAATACGTAGCACAATAGTTAAAATTTCTTTTTTAATAGTAGTGTAATTAACTCTAGCTCCTTTCCAAACTCATAAAGTGAAATGAACAAATTGTTCTTTTGAATTAATCCTTCACTTAAGGATTCCTCCATAACCTTTACCTAATGCATTAGTTTCAACTATTTTAAAAGTATCCGGATAAGGAAGAGTTAAACATGGCAGTTCTTTGGTTTTTAATTTTATTTTCTTAACTACCTTAGTATGCTCATTAATCCATTCAGGAGGATTTTTCTTTTATTTTTCAAATAAAGGCTTAACATCATAGGCTAATTACTTATAAAATTCTAACATATAATTTAAACATCCTAAAAACCTTTACAATTGTTGCTTTTCTCTAATTTCATTAGGAAATTTAGAGCAAACTTGATTGCTCAGTCAATAGGAATAATAACACCATTTTTAATAAAGTGACCAAGGAATCTAACTTTGGTTTGGAATAACTTCACTTTTAACCGATACGGTTAATCCAGCTTTTTCAATAACCTTTAAAAATAAGTTTAAATACTTAAAATATTTTTCTATTGTGTTAAAGAATATTAACACATCATAAATATAAACAATAGTAAATGTTGTATAAGTATTAAATATTTCATTCATAATTTTTTAAAATTCAGAGGGTGCATTTTTTAACCCTAAAAGCATTATATTCCATTCATAATGCTCAAATGGTACTATAAATGTTGTTTTATATTTATCTTTTTGTGAATCTAGATTTGCCAATAACTAGATTTTATATCAACAATTGAAAATACTTAAGCTATATAAGGCCAATTAAGCAAAATTTTCTTATTAGGTATATGATACCTAATCTATCTTAAGGCTTTATTAAAAGGATTGTAATTAATAACTAATCTTGGAACCCCTCATTTCACTTTTACAACAATCTCAACATAAAATGCTAGGCAACTCTAGAGGTTATTACTTTTTCTAATAAACTCTTTTTTTAGGAGATCATCTATTTCTTTTTAATAGATCTCTTAATACCTTGTCCCTATGGCTATGGATTGGGTCTTAGTAGGAGTTTGACTTTTATTAAAAGTCGCTTCATATGACAGTTCTACAATATATTCTTTCCTATTCCAAAAGGTAGTAGGAATCTTTGCATTTCTAACCTTTATTTGTATTTCCTGTATCCTAACTTGAATAACAAGAGTATTAATTTTTTCTTGTAAGTGTTTTTTTTGTCTTCATTTTGAAGAGATTGAATAAATTTCTCTTTTCTTCTTATTGTCTTTTGAAGTAAATCTATGTCCCTATATTAAGGAGTAGATATAAATTTAAAAATAATAAGTTTTCCATCTATTTTTAAGGAAATCCCTTTATCACTAATCTCCTTGATAGGATACAACATATGCAAGAAAGGATTTCCAAAAATAACGCCTTATGATAGGTTCTTAACTAGTATGAATGGAATTTCAATACAAATTCTTTCGTTGCATAAAGCATCTTAAGATAGTTTATATTGAATAATAAAATTGCTTTTGTTAGTAGTGTTTAACACTTTTATTATTTTTGACAAGTATTTTGAGAAAACTATCCCTGCATTAATATAATTTATATCAGCGATAGAATTTATTAAGGCTACAATAGAAAAGATATATTTTTTATTAACTATTACAATAATCTGAGTATTCCATTTATGGGTAATAACCCTATCAATTAGGTTGACGTATTAGACAATGTTTAATTCTTCTTTTTAAGAAGTGCTTGGAGTATCAGAAGGATCTTCATCCTTTTTGGTCATGGATTCTAGTATTGATACTCCTTTCAATCCTTTTATCTCAATTTTTAGCTGATTAATTTTAGCTTTAAGCTCTCCAATGGAAGGTTCTATTGTTGTTCTTCTAGTTTTTGAACTAGAATGATTATTTCTAACTCTCTAAATAACAGTTTTTAAATTGTAATCTTCCTCTGGTTCTTTAGCCTTAGTCTTATTTCAAGACAAATGAAGATATTTTTCTAACTATTCTCGTTTTCCTTTTGGATTTGTAATCTTATCAATAAGATCTAATGTTAGATTATCTTATTTTGTAAGAACTAATAAGTCATTACTTTTACATAAAACTTGATAATAGTTGCATTGACCGTCACAACAATTATTAGATTCTTTTTCAAAGGTAGTCTCTTCCTTAAGTAGATCTAACTCTAATTCTAATTCCTTATATTCATCTTCTGATAAGAAGATATGCATTAATGACCCTTTAAAGTCTTCATCTATGGATAATTCTTGAATTTTTTGTTTCATTTTACATTTATTAGAGTAATGCCCTATCTTTCCACATTTATAACAAACAATTGTTTTATTTTTCTTTTTTTGTCGAATAGGCCTTTTCTTTTCTTCTGATTTTCCTTTTTCATAAAAGGATTTCTTTTAAGATATGGGTTTATGATGAGAACCTTAGAGGTGATGGGTGGAAGGCTTCAAAGGATGCAAGAGGTCTATTGCATATTCCAGAAAGCCCAATAAGACAAGCTAGAGCCAAAAAGATGAAAGAAGTACTAAATAGGCTGATTAAGGACATTCAGACCAACCAAGTTTCAAATGGTGTGAATTCAAACTTGAAAGAGAGTCCTTGTCATATTAATATAATTGGAGTACCTAATGGGTCAAGGCTAAGTAATCGCATTCATTCTTAAATAAGAGTTTATTGTCTATGTAAGAATTTGTCCCTAGATAGGAATTCCTCCTAAATAAGGATTTGTCCTAAGTAGGAATTTGTTCCTCTTTAGGATTGCTATCTTAGCCTATAAATAGGCACACCTTGTAAGCTCTGGAAAATCAAACAATTTTGAGTGAAATAGAAAGTAAGGGTTTTTCTCCCTCGGTTCTTTTGAGAACTAAAAAACTTATCAAGAGGTACTTCGTCTTGTGACATTCAAATTGACTTATCACTTTCAATTCATTTCTTTTCTAGAATGTGACATCCATATTATTCTTAAATACCCTAATTTCATGTTCCTTTGAATATTGGGTTTAGGGTTTATGTTATTAAAGTCTGATTTAGCTTTCCTAGCTATTCTTTGATTCTTTGTGTGCGTTAGGTCCCAAGTCACGTCTTTTTAGGGTTTTTTACATCAGTTTATAACCCTTTTTCTTAAATTTTTTAGGATATCCCATGAGTGGATAACCCATTTGTTCACAAAAGTCTCCTAAGATTTCTTTTGCCTTAAGTTTCTTCATTTTGCAATTGCCTATATAGTTTTATTTATTATAAAGTTTAACTCCTTCAGTTACCACTTCAACAACTAATTATCCATATATGTAACTAGAGTAATCAATAACTCTAGCATGATAGGATCTTAAACCATTTTTTACTCTTTCAGAAAATAGGGTAGGTAACCTAGACAAACTTCTCTTTCCAAAAAGTACTCTAGCTCTCTTCCCTAGTAAAAACTTTAGAGAAGAAGATATCTTTTTACCACATAAATTGGGACAGATCTAGACACCTTAAATTAATGAGTTGTCATATATTTTGTCTACCAATAAAGTGGCTGAACCAATAAAATGATTAGTAATAGTATAAATTAGTGTATTAACATTATCAAATATTTGCACGCCTTGATCTATTTTAATAGTATTAAATATTTGAGTTTTAGTTTCATCTGTTAAATAAAAATCTCACCAGTTTTTAAACTGTCTAGTAAATCCATTTGTTATAAATCTTGTTATTTACGGTTTAGAATTAGCTCTCTTAATTTTTATAATGGTAACAAACATCATCATATAATGTAGTAGAATGAAAATATGATTTTTTGATATTCCATCCAAATTCCATTATATGATGTTGCTACCATTGTATTATACATAATTGTACTCAAACTGTTCCTTTAATAAGAGGTTAATTGGGGTATGTCTAAGATAATTCAATTTTGCAGGGACTTTATTAAATGTCATTTTATTAATTTCCATACTTCCTTCTTACCAAAAGGTGATGGATCTTTTTGACCTAAGTTTTGTTTTAATAAGAATATTCTTGAATTTTCTCCACATATTCTCCAACCTCTATTTTTTCTTTTGTAATTTCTTCCTCTTTTCCTAATACAGAAGTGTCCTTTTCTTTTAATCCTAGATATTTTAACCTTTTAATTATTTCAACTACTTTTTCTTTTTTTAAGGATTTTTACCTAACATATTGTAATTTATTTCCTCTAATGACATGGGTTTGAACAAAACCCTTTTTTCCGTTTTCGGTTTTACCAAACATTTTGGAGCTTTATGAACTACTTCTTCTATCTTTTCTTCAACTCTATTAAGTTGATTTCCTATAGATTGAAGATAAAAATTAGAATAATTTTCTGACTCCATAATAACACCACTAAAGGGTGAAGATATAACTTCACGATCTTCTATTTTTTATATTTAAATGAAGTGTAGGTGGGTGAATGCTATTAACACTTTTTCCTTGTAATATATTCTTGATATGCTTTTTCAAGAACCATACATTCCTCAAGGGCAGAAAAATTTGGAAAAGGTTTTTTCTTAAATTTATACACCTTTTCCATGAAAGTGAATATATTTACTGGCTCCTTATGAATGGTATCAGAGCCAAGGTTCCTAGAGGAATATTGATCTTCTAAATGATTCATAGTTTAAACTTATTTGTGACTTATTTTTGAAACCCCAAGTCGCACTGACTTTTTACCCATGTTAGCTTTGTTTAAGTGTATAGGGTTATGGCTTAAGATGTTTAGAATGATAGAATGAGGCATTGATAGGTTAAGACCTGATAGATTATTTAGAATTGATAGTTTTTCTAAGTGTAATGAAATAGTAATTAGTGAAAATTTAGATAATAATTATTTACAAAACTGGACTGTTCTTCCTTCATCTTCTTCCTAGGTTTATAAATAGGAAAGTTTCTTTTCCACGGTTGATTATGTTATTCAAAATGTTGAAGAAGCTTTAACTTTAACTTAGGGTTATAATGATTTCTTTTTGCTATTTCAGGAGCTTATTAGCTCACACCAACAAAAGTATAAATTTATCCATATTGAAATGGTACAAGTAGCATTAAAACTTGCCACTATACTAGGTTTAAATAATTTGGCAATTATATGTGTTAGAGATAAAAGATATAATCGTTTCCAAGACTCCTTATTAGGAGTAATTGAATTCACTTTATGTGATGGAACTATTTAGTTCTCTTGTTCCCTAATTTTACTCAATCACTATCAGATCCAAATTTGATGCATGCTTTATATTTGGATATTAAAACTAAAAGATTTGATATGATGTCTACTTTGGAAAATCTAATCCTTATTTATAGGATACATTATAAATTTATGAATACCTCTCTCCTAGGAATTAAAGAGATTCCAGCAAGGTATGTTGATAAAGGGACTACTACATTATTTTTGACTAATAGGTCAAAATCTAATGTAATGATTCCTAAAACAATAGCTTGGGATTAGGTTAAATTACCTAAAAAATGGGTATTAGAAAAAGTTATTGAACCTGTTAAATAAGTTAATAGACAAGTAGAAGAAGTAATTGAATTCCAAGATAGGGATGTTGAAATTTGATTTGCTCCATCTAAAATTTTGAGGTTAAACCTCAACAAGGGAAAAGAAAAGGTTAAACTTAGATTTTCTACCTCTTTAGTACCAATCACTAAGTTAGAAGGCATTAGAAGAACAAGAGAATAGGTTAGTCAACCCTAGTATAGAGTTGACTTCTCTCCATTAACTTCTACTTCTATGGTTAATGAACCATTAGACATGCCTAGTCATGTTCTTAGGCGTAGGTCTCCTTCTGCCTCTTATATGGGATATTAGGATGAAGATGGAGTCTCTATGTCTTAGAAATAGTTGATTAGATAGACAAAAAAGTAAGAGAGCTATTTTACTCCCCTAAAAAAAGTATAAAAAGAAAATGGTTTTTATGACCTTTAATGAAAAAGAACAAGAAGTATGATATAAATGTCATAATATATATAATAATAAAAGGAAAAAGGGTTAATAGTATTCACTAACCTATACTTAATTTAAGTGTAAAAATAGAAAATTGTGAAGTTATAGTTTCACCATATCAAGAGGCACCCTTTACTGGTACTATTATGGAGTAAGGAAATTATACTAATCTTTATGTTCAATCTATATGAAATTTGGTGCTATTATGGATTAAGGAAATTAACTAATCTTTATGTTTAATTTATATGAAATTAGCTTAATAGAGTTAAAGAAAAAGATAGAAGAAGTAGCTTAGAAAGCTCTAAAACCTCTAGTGAAACTATAAATGGGAAAAAGGATTTTATTCAAACCCATGTCATTAGAGGAAATAAATTACAATATGTCAGGCAAATATCCTAGAAAAATAGAATGAGTCGATGAAATAATTAAAAGACACTTTTGTATTAGAAAAAAAGGAAGAAATTATAGAAGAAGAAATAGTGGTCAAAGATTATATAAAGAAAATTCAAGAAATGTTCTTATTAGAACAAAACCTAGGTCAAAAAGATCCATCATCTTCTAGTAAGAAGGAAGTATGGAAATTAATAAGATAACTTTTATTAAAGTCCTTACAAAATTGTATTATCCTAAACCTACTATAGTCAACCTTTTATTAGAGGAATAATCTGAGTACAATTATATATAATATAATGGTAGCAGTTTAGTAGAATGAAATTTAAATAGGATGTTAGAAAATCATATTCTTATTCTACCTTATTATATAATGATATTTGCTACTGCTGCAAAATCTAAGCGAGGTAATTCTGACCCCTAAATAGGAAGATTTATAATAAATGGATTTACTAGACAATTTAAAGGCTAGTGGAATTTTTATTTAACAAATGAAGTTAAAGTTCAAATAGTTAATGCTATTAAAATAGAATAAGGTGTGCAAAAATTTGATAGTATTCCCAATTTAGGTGGTACAAAGATGTCTTCTTCTCTAAAGTTTTTACTAGGGAAGATAAACAATGTATTTTTTGGAAAGAGAAGAATTTGTCTAAGTTACCTACCCTATTTTCTAAAAGAGTAAAAAGTAGGTTAAAATTTTATCACGTTAGAGTTATTGATTACTCTAGTTACACATATGGAGAATTAACTACTGAAGTGGTAGCTGAAGGAGTTAAACTTTGTAATGAAATGAAAACTATATAGGGAATTGCAAAACAAAAGAACTCAAGGAAAAAATGCCATAGGAGACTTTTGTGGACAAATGGGTTATCCACTTATGAGACATCCTAAAAAATTTAAGAAAAAGGGTCATAAGCCCATACCACAAAAGAAATCCTTTAGTGAAAAAGGAAAAACAAAAGAAAAGAAAAGGCCTATTCCATAGAAAAATGAAAAGAAAAAGAAAATGATAGTTTGTTATAAGTGTGAAAAGATAGGGCATTATTCTAATAAATGTAAAATGAAACAGAAAATTCAAGAATTATTAATAGATGAAGACCTTAAGAGGTCATTAATGCATATCTTCTTATTGAAAGATAAATCTAAGGAATCAAAGTTAGAGGTAGACCTGCTTAAGGAAGAGACTACCTCCAAAGAAAAATCTGATAATAGTTATGACAATCGATGCAACTATTATCAAGATTTATGTAAAAGTAATGACTCATCAGTCCTTACAAAAAAAGATAATCTAATATTGGATCTTATTGATAAGATTACAGATCCAAAAGAAAAAACCAAAGAAGGAATAATTTCCTTTTTCAATCTTGCATATGAGTTATGAAAAGAAGGACCTCATGACATGCTTTTTAGTCAAGCCAAAGACATCAAACAAATGTGCTACATGAGAGGCAACCCAAGAATTAGATTTGCTTTTCACCTCCCTTTCATGTTTATTTTTGTTTTTACATATGATATATTGTTTTTGTTTTCTTTATTCTTTTTTACATTTAATTCTTACATTGGGACAATATAAGGTTTAAGTGTCAAAGGAGGACCACTTTGTTTTGTTCAATTTTGTTTAGTCTTTTATCTAGATTTTTTTGATAAAAAAATTATGCTTGGTCAGATTATTTTGAATCTATTGTTTAGTTTCAAAAAACTTTTCTTTTGTTATTGCATGCTAATGTAAATGAATGACATCTTCCTTACTCAATGGATGATTAGGAATTTGACAAGGTCTTATAGGGTGATTTGGAGTTGGAAATTAGTTCAATAATTTCCTTGCTTCATAATAACACCAGTAAAGGGTAGCTCTTTATATGGTGAAGTTATCTTTTATTTTTATACTTAAATTAAGTGTAAGTGGGTGACCTTTTCCTTTTCTTGTAGCATATTCTTCATATGCTTTTTCAAGAAACATACATTCCATAAAGAGTGTAAATACAAGGGAGTGTGACATCTTTTCTTTTGAGTGAAACATATAAGGGAGTGTTTATGAGGTATCTTAATTATTTTGTGCATAAGTAATACTATAACTTCCATAGACAAAGGTGTAGCTCAAGAGGGAGTTAGTGATGTGTCCCTCATAATCAAAGCTATGCAATAACAATTTGAGTGCATGAATACCAAATTTGATGACATGAAGGAGGATGGAGGAGCAAGCTAATACAATAGTAGAGTTGCAAGGGAGGCATAGGGACTATGAGGTTCCTAATGCAAGAAGGAAATTAAGATAAGTTTATGACCATGAAGATGATTTAAAAGATGATGAATTTGATGATTAAGCTATTGTGGTGAGAACTACTAATTATAGAAGGGATCAGAGAGATTTTGGGAGGCAAGATACCTATGACTATGATTTGAGCAACATTAAAATGACAAATCTTCTATTCCAAGGTAAGAATGATCCTGATGTGTACCTTAAATGGGAGAAGAAGGTTGAATTGGTTTTTGATTGCCACAACTATTTCGAGGAGAAAAAAGTAAAGCTTGCTACCATTAAATTTACTGAATATTCTACTATTTGGTGGGATCAACTCATTTTGACTAGGAGAAGGAATCATGAGTGGCCTATTGATACATGGGAGGAGATTAAGGCTATCATAAGGAGGAGGTTCACCCCTAACCACTATTACAAGATTTGTACCAAAGGTTGCAAGGGCTCACTTAGGGCACCAAAAGTGTGGAGGACTACTACAAGGAGATAGTGATTACTATGATTAGGGAAAATGTAAAAGAAGATAGAGAGGCAACCATAGCTCAATTTTTACAAGGGCTAAATAAGAATATAGCTAATGTGGTTGAGTTACAACACTACATGGAATTAGAAGACATGGTGCACATGGCAATGAAAATTAAAAGACAACTTAAATGAAAGGGTTCCATATGGCTTGGGTAGAATTCGGGTTCTACCTCATCTTGGAAGCCAAATTGGAGTAAAAGGAACAAGAAGGTTGATTACAAGTCCAAAGTCGAGCTATCTAAGAGCAAGAATATGGGTTCTAGTAAGGAGGTAGGTAATTCTGATCCCAACCAAGTAAAAATAGAGATATTAAATGTTTTAAGTGTTTATTGCCTTGTGATTTATTTTCTTTTTTGGTTCTTTTGAGAACTAAAGAACTTATTAAGAAATACCTTTTCTTGTGGCATTAACTTGACTTATCACTCCCAATTCCCATCTTTTCTAGATTGTGGCATCCATATCCTTCTTAAATACCCTAGGTTTTTGTTCCTTTTAATGTTGGGTCTGGGGTTTGTGTTATTAAAGTCTGATTTAACTTTCCTGGGTACTATTTGATTCCTTACTTGTGTTGGGTCCCTAAGCCACATCTTTTTGAGGTTTCTCGCATCAGTTGGTATTAGAGCTTGGTTCTAAATCAGGTTGGATCAATTAATTTTTCAATTTACTACCTTGTGATTTATTTATTTCTATTTAGTTTATCTATTAAGTGCATAACCATTCAAACTCACCAATTTGTCCATTTGCAATCCTTCTTACTTTGCTCATTTTTTGAGATGATAACTATCAAAACATGATATTTTCAATTCCATTTGTTGTTTTGTGTTGAGCAAAAGAGAAAAAGAAAAAAGAAAAAAAAAGGGAATAAGAAAAAAAAGAGGAACAAAAAAAAGGCATCAAATTCAAGTTATTGATAAAAGTTAAATGGTTTGGTCATATTGGCCATGATAATAATATAGTTTTCTTACTCAACTCCAATTCTGCCATCTATTTTCTTGTTATGTCATCCAAGTTTGTCCTCTACATTTAACCTGCTATCTTGATTTATATCAGTCTAGTTCATTAAATTCGTTTGCTTGGATGTTCTTTTTCAAATTTTTAACTCCTTGTTCTCCAATTAGTTCAATTATACCTTATTCACCTTAGTTTGTTCTCTTGTTCACCTTATTCTATCCTTTCCATCTATTTTTGAGAAAAGCTACTTTAGCACAAGTGGAGGATAGTGAAAAATAATGGAGCATTCCACTTAAAAAAGTAGATTCCTCCCATGAGGGTTATCACCTTCTTTCAAGTATAACTAAACCTCCTGTAGGCTAAGGGAGGTAGAGTCCAATTTTCCTTTCCCTTCCCTCTTTTGTAATACCTCTCTTTCTCCTCTTGCCTTTGTAACAATGTTTGGTGCTTAATGAAAGCTTTATTTTTGTAAGTAATCTCTTCTTGTCTTTATTATCTTCTTTTCATTAATGTGTTTCTATATGTGTTCTATACACCTCTGTGTGTGATCCTGTGCTATCAAGAGAAGAATGGTATTAGAGCTAGGTTCCTAGAGGAAAATTGATCTTATATGTGACTTATTATTGAAATCCCAAGTCGTGTTGCCTTTATACCCATGTTAGTTATGTTTAAGTGTTTTAAGGTTGTGTCTTAAGATATTGACAGTGATTTAATCCAAAATGGAAGGTTAAAACCTAATAGATTATTTATAAGTGATAGTTTGTCTAGGAATAAAGAAATAATAATTAGTAAAAATTTAGATAATAATTGCTTACAAAAATGGGCTTTTCCTTCTTCATCTTCTTCTTAAGATTATAAACAAGGATGTTTCTTTTATAAGGTTGATTATGTTATTAAAGCTGTTGAGGAAACATTACCCTTAACTTAGGGTTATAATGATTTTTTTGCGCTATCTTAAGAGCTTAGTAGCTAACACCAACAATCCATACTGGAATGGTACAAGTAGCATTAAAACCTACCACTAGACTGGGTTAAATAACTCAGTAATTATATGTGTTAGAGATAAAAGACATAATTGTTTCCATAACTCCTTATTAAAAATAATTGAATCCACTCTAAGTGATGGACCTATTTGGTTCTCTTATTTCCTTAATTTTACCTTGTCACTATCAAATCCAAATTTGATGCATGCTTTATCTTTGGATATTAAAACTGAAGGATTTGATATGATGCTTGCTTTAAAAAATCTAATCCTTATTTATAGAATACATTATAAGGTTATAAACACCACTATCCCAAGAATTAAAAAGATTCTAGCTAGATATGCTGATAAAGGGACTACTACTTTATTTTTGACTAATAGATTAAAATCTAATGTAATGATTACTAAAAACAATAACTTGAGATCAGGTTAAATTACGTAAAATATGAGTATTAGAAAAAGCTATTGAACCCATTAAATAAGTTAATAGACAAGTGGAAGAAGTAATTGAATTCCAAGATGGGATGTTAAAATCTGATTTGCTCCATCTAGAAATATGAGGTTAAACCTTAAAAAGGGATGAGAAAAGGTTAAACCTAGATTTTCTACCTCTTCAGTACCAATCATTGAGTTGGAAGGTATTAAAAGAATAAGAAAATGGATTCATCAACCTTAGTATAATGTTGACTTTCCTCCATCAACTTCTACTTCTGTGGTTAATGAACCACTAGACATACTTGGTCAGGTTCCTAGGCCAATGTCACCTTCTCTCTCTGATACAAGATATCAAGTTGAAAATAGGTGTCTCTATATCTCACAAATAGTTGATGAGATAAACGAAAAAGTAAGAGAGTTAGTTTATTGTCCTGAAAATAGAATAAAAAGAAAATGGTTTTTTATGACCTTTAACAAAAAAGAACAAGAAATATGACATAAATGCCATAGGATATATAATAATAAAACGACGTTGATAAATATATTCACTTATATGGAAAAGGTGTATAAATTTCAGAAAAGGACCTTTTCCAGATTTTTCTACCCCCGAGGAATGTATGACTCTTGAAAAAACATATTAAGAATATGTTACAAGAAAAAGAAAAAGGGTTAATACTATTCACCCACCTACACTTAAAATAAGTATAAAAATAAAAAATTGTGAAGTTATAACTTCACTATATAAAGAGGTCTATTGGTGCTATTATGGAGTAAGGAAATTATACTAATCTTTATCTTCAATTTATATGAAATTAGCTTAATAAAGTTAAAGAAAGGATAGAAGAAAGAGCTTAGAAAGCTCAGAAACATTTGGTGAAACTAGAAATGGAAAAAAAAGATTTTATTCAAACCCATGTCATCAAAGGAAATAAATTACAATATGTCAAGTAAAACTCTTGAAAAAATAAAATTAGTCAATGAAATAATAAAAAGATTAAAAAACCTAGGATTAAAAGAAAAAGATGCTTCTGTATTAGGAAAAGAGGAAGAAATTATAGAAGAAGAAATAGGGGCTGAAGATTATGTGGAGAAAATTTAAGAAATGGAACAGTTTAAGTACAATTATGTACAATACGATGATAGTAGTATCGTAGAATGGATTTTAGATGGGATGTCAGAAAATTAGATTCTTATTCTATTGCATTATATGATAATGTTTGATACTACTACAAAAACTGAGGTAATTCCGACCCCCAAATAGTAAGATTTATAATAAATGGATTTATTAGATAACTTAAAGGCTGGTGGGATTTTTATTTAACAAATGAAGTTAAAGCTCAAATATTTAATGCTATTAAAATAGAACATGGCATGCAAACATCTAAGAGTGCTAAAACACTAATTTATACCATTACTAATCATTTTATTAGTTTAGCCACCTTATTAGTAGACAAGATATATGAACAACCAATTAATTTAAGGTGCCTAGATCTATGCCACTTCATGTGGTACAAAAGATGTCTTCTTCTCTAAAGTTTTTATTAAGGAAGATAGTCGAAGCATTTTTTGGAAAGAGAAGTTTTTGTTTGGGTTACCTACCTTGTTTTTTGAAAGAATAAAACATAAATTAAAATCCTATCATGATGAAGTTATTGATTACTCTAATTACATTGTTGAAGTGGTAGCTGAAGGAGTTAAACTCTATACTGAAATGAAACTAGATAGGTAATTGCAGAATGAAAAAACTCAAGCCAAAATAATCTTAGGAGACTTTTGTGAACAAATGGGTTATCCATCTATAAAATATCCTAAAAAATTAAAGAAAAGACACACGAACTTAGAAAAGACCCCATACCTAGCTTATGGGCTATTTTAGTTATTTTGTGTTTATTCTGATTTGAATATCTGCTGGATATATGGGTACCAGGCGGTGTTTATATGATTTATGATCTTTTCTCTTTTTATTGTCTGGTTGGACTGTCAAGAAAAAGCAAAAACAACTGAGTTTGTAGCCTGGTAAACCTTTTGTGGGCCTGTGCTGTCAAAACTGTTGTTATCAAACAGGGAAATGGTTAAATGGGTTTTTGTTGGGATTAGAAATGGCGATGTAAATACTGTTTTTGCTCCTTGCAGGCTTTTGGGGTTTTTCTTCTTTTCTTGGTTTATTTGTTGTCTCTCTCATATCTCAGCTGTCCAAAGCTCTAATTACCATTTTTTTCTTCACCATTAAATTCACCGCCACATTGAATTCTGTATGTATTTTCCATTTTCTCTCAGCAACCATTTATTGCATCTTTGATATAATGGCTTACAGATATTTCTCATGGTCTAACTGAACTTTTATTGCCTTTTCATACCATTATAGGTCAGCAATTCACTAGAGTCCAATATTTTGACTAGCGGAGCAAATCACCATTGAATTCTTCACATACTTCACTTGGGGTTTGTGATTTTTATTGGAGGTTGTCTCTCTGCTTCAGCTACCATGCCCTTTTCTAGGCTTGTTTGTTATCACTTCTTGCTTACTTCTGTAGCCTGACACAACCTGTTTTGCCATAATTCTTATCTACCATCAAGTCAGTTGCCATAATTCTTTTTTGGGTACAAGTCAGTTCTTAAGCTACTTATGGAAGACTTTGTGGGGTAAATTAGGTACTAAACTATTATTTTCAATTACTTATCTTTCATAAACTGATAGGTAGACTAAGGTGGTTAATCAAACACTTTTTAGTCTTGTGTGTGCTATTATTCGAATGAATTTGAAAACATTGGAAGATTGTTTATCGCATGTTGAGTTTGCATATAATAAGAGTGTTCATTCTGCTACTAGTTACTCTCTATTTGAAATTGTATATGGTTCTAATCCCTTGACTCCTTTATATTTGGTGTCTATACCTGTCAATGAGTATGCTAGCATAGATGGTGAACACAATGTTGACATGGTGAAGAAATTGCATGAAAAGGTGTGGTGACATATTGAAAATTGAACAAAGCAATATGCATCCTATGTCAACAAAAGGTGAAAGATAGTGGTGTTTGAACTTAGTGATTGGGTTTGGATACATATGCACAAAGAATGATTCCTAGCTTAGAGGCGTTCAAAGCTACAACCTAGAGGTGATGGTCCATTTCAAGTTGTAGCACGCATTAATGACAATGCTTATAAGTTGTACCTCCCCAGTGAGTATAATGTGACTGCAACATTTAATATTTCTGATCCTTCCCCTTTTGATGTAAGTGATGATTCGAGGATGAATCCTTTCAAGGAGAAGGGGAATGATGAGAACCTTAAAGACGATTAGTGGAAGGCTTAAAAGAATGCAAGAGGTCCATTGTACATTCTAAAAGGCCCAATAACATGAGTTAGAGCCAAAAAGATGAAAGAAGCACTAAATGGGCTTATTGAGGACATTCAGACCAATCTAGCTATAAATGGTGTGAATTCAAGCTAGAAGAGAGTTAAGGCCTTATTAATATGATTGGAGCACTTAATAAGCCAAGGCTAAGTAATAACATTCACTCCTAAATAGTAGTTTATCCTAAATAAGTGATTGTATAAAAGTGAATTTTTGGTGTAAGAATTTGTCCTAGATAGAAATTCCTTTTAAATAAGGATTTGTCCTAAATAGGAATTTATACCTCTTTAAGATTGCTATCTTAGCCTATAAAAAGCAAAGGTTTTCTCCTTCAGTTCTTTCAAGAACCAAAGAACTTATCAAGAAGTACCTCTTGTTATGGTGTTCAACTTGACTTATCACTCCTAATTCCTTTCTTTTCTATGATGTGGTATCCATATCCTTCTTAAATACTCTAGGTTCATGTTCCCTTGATTGTTGGGTCTAGGGTTTGTGTTATTATAGTCTAATTTAGCTTTCTTAGATATTCTTTGATTCCTAGTTTGCGTTAGGTCCCTAAGCCATATATTTTGTGGTTTTCCACATCATGATGGATCTTTTTTACCTAAATTTTGTTTTGAGAAGATCATTTCTTGAATTTTTTCTACATAATCCTTAACCTCAGACTCTTCTTCTATAATTTGTTCCTTTTTTCCTAATACCGAAACATCTTTTTCTTTTAATCCATGCTTTTTAATCTTTTGATTGTTTCATCAACAAATTATGTCTTTTTAGGATTTTTACCTGACATATTGTAATTTATTTCTTCTGATGTCATGGGTTTAACTAAAACACTTTTTTCTATTTCAGTTTTAACCAAAGGTTTCAGATCTTTCTAAATGACTTCTTCTATCTTTTCTTGAACTCTATTAAACTGATTTCCTATTGACTAGAGATAAAAATTGGTATAATTTCCTTGCTCTATAACAGTACTAGTAGAAAGCTCTGCCTTATATAGTGAAACTATAACTTTATAGTCTTTTATTTCTATACTTAGGTTAAGTGTATGTGGGTGAATACTATTAACCCTTTTTCCTTTTCTTGTAACATATGTTTGTTATATTTTTTCAAGAACCATACATTCTTCCAAGGCAAAAAAATTTTGGAAAAGGTTTTTTCTTAAGTTTGTAGACCTTTTCTAAATAAGTAAATATATCTACAGCTCCCATACTATTGGTATATATCTTATGACATTTATGTCATATTTCTCACTCCTTTCCATTAAAGGTCATAAGAAATCATTTTCTTTTTATACTATTTTTAGGAAAGTACAATAACTCTTGTACCTTTTCATCTTCCTCATTGATTACCTCGAGGACAAAGAGACTCCTATCTTCATTCTGATATCTTATATCAGAGAGAGAAGGAGAACTAGGCCTGGGAGCCTGACTAGATGTTCATAGTAGTTCATTAATCATAAAAGTAAAAGTTAAGGGATGATACGAAGTTTAGAGATGATATGTGGAAGGCTTTAAAGGATGCAAGAGGTCCATTTGCACATCCTAGAATGCTTAATAACACAAGTTAGAGCCAAAAAAATGAAAGAAGCAATAAATGAATTGATTGAGGACATTCAAACCAACCAAGCTACAAATGGTGTGAATTCATGCTTGAAAGAGATTCAAGACCTTATTAATATGACTAGAGTACTTAATGGGTTAGGACTAAGTAATAGCATTCGCTCCTAAATAGGAGTTTATCCTAAATAAGTGATTGTATAAAAATAAAAGTTTTCTGTGTAAGAATTTGTCCTATATGAGAATTCCTTCTAAATAAGGATTTGTCCTAAATAAGAATTTATGCCTCTTTAGGATTGCTATCTTAGCCTATAAATAGGTACCTCCTTGTACGCTCTAGAATATTAGACAACTTTGAGAGAAATAAAAGCAAGGGTTTTCTCCTTCAATTATTTCAAGAACTAAAAAACTTATCAAGAAGTGCCTCCTGTTGTGGTGTTCAACATGACTTATCACTCTCAATTCCTTTCTTTTCTGGAGTGTGGCATCCATATCCTTCTTAAATAGCCTAGGTTCATGTTCTTTTGAATGTTGGGTCTAAGGTTTGTGTTATTAATGTTTGATTTAGCTTTCTTAGATATTCTTTGATTCCTTGTGTGCATTGGGTCCTTGAGCCATATCTTTTAGGGTTTTTCACATCAGTCGGTTTCAAAGCTTAGCTCTAAATTAGGTTAGATCAACTAATTCTTTAATTTGCTACCTTGTGATTTATTTATTTCTATTTAGTTTGTCTATTAAGCACATTACCATTCAAATGTGCTAATTTGTCTGTTTGCAACCCTTTTCACTCGGCTTGTTTGTTTGAGATCATAACTACCAAAAATGTGTTAATTTTAATTCCAATTGTTGTCTCTAAGTATTCTATTGATGTTTTGTGTTGA
This sequence comes from Bruguiera gymnorhiza, assembly GCA_020883675.1. Classification (NCBI taxonomy): domain Eukaryota; kingdom Viridiplantae; phylum Streptophyta; class Magnoliopsida; order Malpighiales; family Rhizophoraceae; genus Bruguiera; species Bruguiera gymnorhiza. Next base: position 21,805 of record JAIRCJ010000266.1, read on the forward strand.
GTAAAAAAAAAAAGAAAAGAAAAAAAAAGGAACAAAATGAAAGGCATCAAATTTGAGTTATTGATAAAAGTTATACAGTTTGGTCATTTTGGCCATAATAATAATATAGTTTTCTTCCTCAACTCTAATTTTGCCATTTATTTTCTTGTGATGTCATTCAAGTTTGTCCTCTAGGTTTAACCCCCCATCTTGATTTTTGTGAGTCTAGTTCATTAAATTCATTTGCTTGGACATCCTTTTTCATTTTTTGACTCCTTGTTCTCCAATTAGTTCATTTCTATGCCATTTATCTTATTTTGTTCAAAATCAATCCTCTTGATTTAGCTTATTTAGTCCTTTAAAGAGCTGAAAGGGAAAATTTGAGTAATAAAAGGCAAGAGTGCAAGTTCATATTAAGAAAAAGTCATAAAAAGTGTGAACATGAGGGAGTGTGACACCTTTTCTTTTGAGTGAAACACGTGAGGGAGCGTTTTGTAAGGTATCCTAACCATTCTGTGTAAAAGCAATACTATGACTTCCAAAGAAAAAGGAGTAGCTCAGGAGGGAGCTAGTGATGTGTCCTTCATGATCAAAGCTATGCATACCAGATTTGATGATATAAGGGAGAGGATGAAGAAGCAAGCTATTACAATAATAGAGTTGCAAAGGAGGCATAGGGATTATGAGACTTTTACTGGAAGAAGGCAATTGAGACAAACTTATGACCATGAAGATGATGTAAAAGAAGATAAATTTGATGTTTGAACTATTGTGGTTAGAACTGCTAACAATAGAAGGAATCAGAGAGATTTTGGGAGGCAAGGCACCTATGACTATGATTTGGGTAGTATTAAAAAGACAATTCCTCTATTTCAAGGTAAAAATGATCCTGATACATACCTAGAATAGGAGAAGAAGGTTGAATTGATTTTTTATTGCCACAACTATTCTGAGGAGAAAAAGGCAAAGATTGTTGCTATTGAATTTACTGATTATGCTATTATTTGGTGGGATTAACTTGTTTTGACTTCAAGAAGGAATTATGAGCGGCCTATTGATACATGGGAGGAGATGAAGGCTATCATGAGGAGGAGGATCTTCCTTAATCACTATTACAAGGTGTTATACCAAAGGCTTCAAGGGCTCACTAAGGGCACCAAAAGTGTGGACTACCACAAGGAGATGGAGATTGGCATGATTAGGGCAAATGTAGAAGAAGATAGAGAGCCAACCATGGCTTGATTTCTATAAAGGCTAAATAAAGACATAGCCAACGTGGTTGAGTTGTAACATTACATGGAATTAAAAGACACGGTGCATATGGAAATGAAAAATGAAAGTTAAAAGACAACTTAAAAATGAAAAATGAAAGTGTTCCACATGGTATGGGCAGAATTCAGGTTCTACCTCATCTTAAAAGCCAGATTGGAGTAAAAGGGATGAAAAGACTAATTACAAATCCAAAGCCAAACTATCCAAGAGCAAGAATGTGGGTTTTAGAAAGGAGGCAAGTAATTCTAACCCTTAACCAAGTAGAAATAGAGATGTTAAATGTTTCAGGTGTTTGGGAAGGGGTAAATGTCCAAATAAGCGTGCAATGATCTTAAGAGGTAAGGGTGATGTTGAAATTGCAAGTAAATTAGATGATGATTTTGTGTCATCATCAAAGGGTGAAAATAATGGAGATGAGTATCTAGTTAATGGAGTAGCTTTTATCATAAGGTCAGCATTGAATGTACAAGTGAAGGAAGACAAGTGCAACAAGATAACATTTTTCATATGAGGTGTCTCATCAAAGATAAGGTATGTGGTATAATTATTGATGGTAGGTGTTGCACTAATATTGCTAGTACAACTATGGTCGAAAAGCTAAATTTACCTATTAAAAGCTATATTCAAGTTGTAGCATGAATTAGTGATAATGGCTATAAGTTAGACCTTCCTGATGAGTATAATGTGAGTGCAATATTTAATGTTTCTGATCTTTCCCCTTTTGATGTAGGTGATGATTTGTGGATGAATCCTTTTTGAGGAAAGGGGGAACAATACGAAGCTTAGAGATGATGCATGAAAGGCTTCGAAGGATGCAAAAGGTCCATTGCATATTCCAAAAAGCCCAATAACATAGGCTAGAGCCAAAAAGATGAAAGAAGCATTAAACGGGCTGATTGAGTACATTCAAACCAACCAAGCCACAAATGGTGTGAATTCAAGCTTGGAAGAGATTCAAGGCCTTATTAATATGATTGGAGTACTTAATGGGTTAGGACAAGTAATAACATTTATTTCTAAATAGGAGTTTATCCTAAATAAGTGATTGTATAGAAGTAAAAGTTTTATGTGTAAGAATTTGTCCTATATAGGAATTCCTCCTAAATAAGGATTTGTCCTAAATAGGAATTTTTGCCTCTTTAGAATTGCTATCTTAGCCTATAAGTAGGCCCCTCCTTGTAATCTCTATAACATCAGACAACTTTGAGAGAAATAAGAAGTAAGAGTTTTGTCCTTTGGTTCTCTCGAGAACTAAAGCACTTATTAAGAAGTACCTCTTCTTTTGGCATTCAACTCAACTTATCACTCCCAATTCCTTTCTTTTTTGGAGTGTGGCATCCATATCCTTCATAAATACCCTAGGTTCATGTTCCTTTGAATGTTGGGTCTAGGGTTTGTGTTACTAAAGTTTGATTTAGGTTTCTTGGATATTCTTTGATTCTTAGTGTGCTGGTCCCTAAGCCATGTCTTTTGAGGTTTTTCACATAAAGGGAGGAAAGTCAACTTTATACTAAGGTTTCTTCTAATGCCTTCCAGCTTAGTAATTGGTATTGAAGAGGTAGAAAATTTAGGATTAACCTCACACTTCTAGATGGAGTAAATCGGATTTTGACATTCCCATCTTGGAATTCAATTACATATTTTACTTGTCTATTAATCTATTTAACAACTTCAATTGCCTTTTTTAATACCCACTTTTTTAGGTAATTTAACCTGATTCCAAGCAATTGTTTTAGGAATCATAATATTAGATTTAACCTATTAGCCAAAAATAATATAGTAGTCCCTTTATCAACATAACTTACTGAATTTCTTTAATTTATAGGATGGTAGTGTTCATAACCTTATAATGTATTTTTTAAATAAGGATTAGATTTTCTAAAGCATACATCATATCAAATCCTTTAGTTTTAATATCCAAACATTGTGTATGCATCAAATTAGGAATTTGATAATGATAGGGTAAAATTAGGAAAACAAGAGAACCAAATAGACCCATCACTTTGAGTATATTCCATTACTCTAATAAGGAGTCATAGAAAATGTTATATCTTTTGTCTTTAACACATATAATTGCTAAGTTATTTAAACTAGTCTACTAGTAGGTTTTAATTCTATTTGTACCATTCCAATATGAATAAATTTATACTTTTATTGATGTGAGCTAATAAGCTCTTGGGATAACCAAAAGAAATCATTGTAACCTTGAGTTAAGGGTATAAAGATTTTTAGCAGTTTTAATAACATAATTGACCTTAGAAAATAAACTTCCCTATTTATAACCTAGGAAGATGATGAAGAAGGAAGAGTCAATTTTGTAAAATAATTAATTATCTAAATTTTCACTAATTATTATTTCTTTATTCCTAAAAAAACTATCACTTCTAAATAATCCATAGGTCTTAACCTATCCATGCCTCACCATATCACTGTCAATAACTTAAACCATAACCCTTCATGCCTTCACATGGCTAACATGGGTGCAAAGGCAATACGACTTGGATTTTCAACAACAAGACACTAACAAGTTTAAACTTTTAACTATTTTAGAAAATCAATAATTCCTCGAGGTTTAAGGTTTTAATACCATTCCTATATTCGTAGCACAGGATCACACATGTAGAGATATATATTTATACATAGAAACTAATTTAAACACACCAATATAAAGAAGATAATAAGGAAAAGAACATAATACTTACAAAAATAAAGCATTCATTGAATGCTAAAAGTTGTTATAAGCTTACGTTACAAGGAGGGGAGGAAGAGAGAGATATTACAAAGGAAGGGAACGGAACAAACTTAAAGCAAGAAGAAAACTAGACTTTGCCTCTCCTAGCCTATGAAAGGTCTATTTATACATAGAAAAAAGGTAATAACAATAATGGGAGGAATCGACTTTTTAAAATGGAATGCTCCATTATTTTCCATTATCCTCCACTTTTACTGAAGTAACTTTATTAAAACTGACCCATAACATCTCATCCACCAAAAGTTAGTTGTCCTTTTCTCTTTACGACCCATATGTGTCTTAGGAAGCTTGCATAATATCATCATTGAGGTTTTTTTGACTGCTCTAAGCTTATTTGATTTGTGTGTCTTCATCTAGTTGGAGCAAAGCAACTATCATTTCTAATAACCTTTCTTTTGATACAAACTCCATTAAAGTCTTCAATATTTCTTTAGGATTTGTAGGAGCATTCTTTGGTGGTGGAGTCTTAGGACCATTTATACAAGAAATTCCCTTTCTTGTGTAGACTCCATCATAAGAGAAGTCAAATTTTTCCCACCATCAATATTAATCCATCTTACAAGCCATGGAATATGTCTAATATCAACATTTAAGATATTATCTGTTTGGCCATAATGGTATGGTTCCATTTAATAATCCATGGAACATGATACCAAACTATAAACATTAATAAGGGGTCTTCAGCCTTTTTATTTGAAATACAAAACTATTCATAAATAGTTTTTACTTTATGGTGTAAAGTTAAATGATATAAACCCCACTTTAAAAATTAGGTTTTAAACCAATTTAAAAATTTTCTTGGATCATTCGATAGATGTATTTGAATGAACCGACTAAATTTTCTTTGCCTATTTTCAAATAATAAGGCTTTTTTTCAAGCTTCGATGTAATCAAAGTCATTGTAGGTTTTAACCTTCTACTATTCTTTTAGTTCTCTATAGCCAAAGAAATCTGCTTGCTAATCCTCTAGATAAAGAATTTTCTTTATCTTGAATTTGGCATAGGCCCAATCTCTAAAGCCATAACAGATCCATTTCCTAATCCTTTCTCTATGGGTTTGAATGCCACCGAGCCTATTTCATGAAATATTTTCTGATAATATGAGCAATCTTTTATATTATTATAAGGATACATATCATCTTTAAGATAAAAATGAGTGATTTCATTAGGTTGAGTTGAGTATAATTATTTTCAATAGCACACAATAAATCTATGTGCTTTGGAATTAAAGGATATGTGATGGATTTATCCAAAGTTTGCATATAAGCATCATCCCAAAGTTTATCAACTTCTTTTTCTTTCGCACCTTTAACTAGTGAATTAATCGACATTGCTAGGGACTAGGGCCCTAGTATGAGAGGCCTTTTACTCATTTCTTAATTACTTGTAGAAATTCATGAGTTACAAAGTATGGTAAAGAATTAGAATTTCCTTTAATAAACTCAATATCAAAATCAAACACAAAAGGTATTCCCTGCCATCTTGCAAAGATTTGTTTAGAGACAATGTTTTAACATGTTAGTAAGGGCATCCTTTGTTGCCTACAGCTAATTCTTAAAAGGAATTTTAAATTTAATAAATCACTTCAAATTTTTTAATACATAGT
>JAIRCJ010000266.1:30274-103196 GCA_020883675.1 Bruguiera gymnorhiza
AGAGCAATAAGTTGGGTTGAACGCCACAAGAAGAAGTACCTTTTGATAAGTTCATTAGTTCTTGAAAGAACCAAAGGAAAAAACCCTTGCTTTCTATTGCACTCAAAATTGTCTGATGATTTAGAGCATACAAGAAGGTGCCTATTTATAGGCTAAGATAGCAATCTTAAAGAGGCATAAATTCCTACTTTAGGAAAAATCTTTACTTAGGAAGAATTCCTATCTAGGGACAAATTCTTACACAAATAATAAACTCTTAATTATGAGTGAAGGCTATTACTTAGTTCTTACCCATCAATTACTCTAATCATATTAATAAAGCCTAAACTCTCTTTCAAGCTTGAATTCGCACCATTTGAAGCTTGGTTGGCTTGAATATCCTTAATCAGCCCATTTAGTGCTTCTTTCATCTTTTTGGCTGTAGTTCATGTTATTGGGCCTTTTGGAATGTGCAATAGGGCTCTTGCATTGTTTAAAGCCTTCCACTTATCATCTTTAAGGTTCTCATCATTCCCCCTCTCCTCGAAAGGATTTGTCCTTGAATCATCAAAAGGGGAAAGATTAGAAACATTAAATGTTGCACTCACATTATACTCACTAGAATGGTCCAACTTATAAGTATTGTCATTAATTCATGTTACAACTTGAAATGGACCATCTCTTTGAGGTTGTAGCTTTGAATGCCTCTAAGCTGGGAACCGTATCCTTACGCATCTGGGCCAAACCAATCACCAAGTTCAAAGATTACCTTCTTTTTCCCTTTGTTGACATAGGATGCATATTTTTTCAGTTTCTTTTTTCCATATGTTGCCATACCTTCTCATGCAATTTTTTTACCATATCAGCCTTATGTTCACCATCTAAGCTAGCATACTCATTAATAGGTATAGGTACCAAATCCAAAGGTGTCAAGAAATTAAAACCATATACAATTTCAAATGAAAGTAATTAGTAGCAAAATGAACACTCCTATTATATGCAAACTTGACATGCAGTAAACAATCTTCCCATGTTTTCAAATTCATTTGAATAATAGCATGCAAAAGAGTAGAAAGAGTTTGATTAACCACTTTAGTTTACCCATCAGTTTTGTGGATGACAAGTAGTTAAAAACAATAGCTTAGTACCTAACTTACCATACAAAATCTTCCAAAAGTAACTTAAGAACTTTGTATCCTGATTTGAAACAATGCTCCACGGCATGCCATGCAAATGTACTACTTCTTTAAAGAATAAGTTATTCACATTACTTGCATCATCAGTTTTATGGCATGGGATGAGTGTGTTATCTTTAAAAATCTATCAACAACAAAAATACAGAATCCTTACCCCTTTTTGATCGTAGAAAAACTAGTACAAAGTCCATAGATAAATCAACCTAGGGATGGCTAAGTATGGGAAAGGGGGTATACAGGCCGCGGGGTAAGACTCTAGATTTAGCCTATTTGCAAGTTATGCATTTCTCACACAACCTTTTAGCATCTTGTTTTCATATGTGGCCAAAAGAAATGTTCAATTAGGACATCTAGGGCTTTTCTAACTTTAAAATGACCCTTTAGACCACCCTAATAAGCTTATCTCACAACCAATTGCCTCAAAGAACTTATAGGCACGCATAAATGATTTTCCCTAAATAAGAAACCTTATGCCTATAAAACTTCTCAAAGATTGACTTCTCACATGCTCCATACAACATTAGCAAGTTACGGATTATTACATATATAAATCTTTAATTAATATTCAAATCCCAATAATTTATTGGCAGTAAGTGTACCAACCATTAGTGCATAGCTGGCGAGATAATCATCAACTATCCAATTTTCCCATTACCTTGTTTATATATTTGATGATGTAAGGGACAATGTCTCAATGAATTTGATCCACTTGGCATGTCTTTTTGCTTCAACTTTCCTTGTTCCTTTCAAGTGCTTTTAAGGATTCATGGTCAGTATGGATGACAAACTTCCTTGGGCTAAAGTAATGTTGCCATGTCCCCAAAAGCCTCTACCAATGCATACATCTTTTATAATAAGTAGGATTCAGGCTTCCTCCACTTAGCTTTTCACTAAAGTAGGCAATTGGGCACCTTTCTTGCATCAAAACAACTCCAGTGCCAACACCTAAAGCATCACACTTAATCTCGAAAGTTTTTGCAAAAGTCAGGTTAAGCAAGTAAGGGTGCAAACTTAATTTTTTCTTCATGCAATTAAAAGCCTTTTCTTGATCACTACCCCACCTAAAACTCATGTGCTTTTTGATAATCTCAATGAGTGGTGCAGTAATGGTGCTAAAGTCCCTAACAAAGTGTCTATAGAAACTAGCTAGACCATGAAAGCTACACACATCTAATGAGAACCTTAGAGGTGATGGATGGAAGGCTTCAAAGGATGCAAGAGGTCCATTGCACATTCCAGAAGGCCCAAATAACACAAGCTAGAGCTAGAAAGATGAAAGAAGCACTAAATAGGCTGATTAAGGATATTCAGGCGAACAAAGTTTCAAATGGTGTGAATTCAAGCTTAAAAGAGAGTTCAAGCCTTATTAATATGATCTGAATAGTACAAAGAAACATTTCTTTAAGTTAGAATACAATTTCTCAGAATGTAAAACACATAAAATAGAATGTAATTGATCAAGATGCTTTCTAGGCTTTTACTATACACCAAAATATCATTGAAATACACAACCAAAAATTTACCAATGAATAGACACAAAATATGATTCATTAGTCACATAAAAGTGCTTGGTGCATTTGTGAGACCAAATGACATAACAAGTCATTCATACAAACCATACTTAGTTTTGATTGAAAGCTATTTTCCACTCATCTCCCTCTCTCATCCTATCTAGTGATATCCACTTTTCAAATCAATCTTAGAAAAGACACACAAACCATATAATTCATCCAACATGTCATCTAACCTAAGTATGGGGTGATGATACTTTACAGTGATTTTGTTGATTGCTCGATAATCAACACACATCCTCTAAGTCCCATTTTTCTTGGGTACAAGTAGGACAGGAATAGTACAAACACTCATGCTTTCCTCACATATCCTTTTGAAAGAAACTCCTCAACCTGCCTTTGAAGTTCCTTTGTCTCCTCAAGATTACTCATATATGCTGGCTAGTTGGAGATGGATACATCAGGATGAAATCAATTTTATGCTTAATTCCTCTCTTAGGTGGCAATCCACTGGGGACATCACCAGGGAATACATCTTCAAATTCTTGCAATAAAGCAGCAATAATACTAGGTAAAGACAGGTTAAACTTGCTAGTGTTAAAATAGCCTTTTGTACAAAAGTACAATTATAGGCTGTTTGGCATAAAATGCTCTTTTGACATCACATTCTTTTGCATAGAAACTTTTTGTTTTCTTCTCTCTCTCCTGTGTCCTCACATTTTCTCCTCTCTTTTCTCTTTTTTCAATCTCGCTTTTTTTGTTCACTCTCATTTTTAATCCTTAACTGATCCTTATAAGCTTGTTAAGGTGATAATGGTATAAGACTAACAAGTTTTTCATTCATTACAAAGAAATATTGATTCTTGAAGCCATCATGCATAACTCACCTATCAAACTACAATGGCATTCCTAATAAAATATAGCCTGCATACATAGGTATAACATCACATAAAACTTCATCATTGTACCTTCCGATAGAAAATAAGATAAATGGAGAACAAGGTGTAAAAAAAAAAACCAAAAAGGATATTAAGGCAAACAAATTTAATTAACTAAACTCACAAAAATCAGGATAGGGGGTTAGACCTAGAGGACAAACTTGGAGGACATAACAAGAAATGAGATGGCAAAATTGGAGTTGAGCAAAAAAACTATATTATTATTGTGGCCAATATGACCAAACTATTTAAATTTTATTAATAACATGAATTTGATGCCTTTTCTTTTTGTTTCTCCTTTTCTTTTCTTTTTTTTCTCTTTTTTGTTCCTCTTTTTTTGTTTTTTTTTTTTACTTAACACAAAACAATATTAGAACTCTTGGAGACAACAATTGGAATTAAAATTAGAATGTTTATGATAGTTATGATCTCAAACAAATGAGCAAAGTGAGAAGGGTTACAAATGGATAGATTAATGCATTTGAATGGTAACGCACTTAATAAACAAACTAAACAAAAATAAATAAATCACAAGGTAGAAAATTAAAGAATGAGTTGATCCAACTTGATCTAGAACCAAGCTTTGATACCAACTATGAAGATATGCATTAATGACCTCTTAAGGTTTTCATCTACATATAATTCTTGAATTTTTTGTTTCATTTTATGTTTATTAGAATAATGCCTTATCTTTTTGCATTTATAATAAACAATCATTTTCTTTTTCTTTTTGGTAGAATAGGCCTTTTCTTTTCTTTTGATTTTCCTTTTTCATAAAAGAATTTCTTTTGAGGTATGGGTTTATAACACCATTTCTTAAATTTTGTAGATATCTCATAGATGGATAACCCATTTGTTCACAAAAATCTCTTAAGGCTCTTTTGCCTAGAGCTTTTTAATTTTGCAATTGCCTATGTAGTTTTATTTTATTATACAGTTTAACTCCTTTACCTACCACTTTAGTAGCTAATTCTTTATATGTGCAATTAGAGTAATCAATAACTCCACCACAATAAGATTTTAACTTTTTTTTTTTTACTCTTTTACTCTTTTAGAAAATAGGGTAGGTAATTTAGACAAAAACTTTTCTTTCAAAAAAATACTTTGGTTATCTTCTCTAATAAAACTTTAGAGAAGAAGACATCTTTGTACCACCAAAATTGGGACAAATTCGAATATCTCAAATTGATGAGTTATTCATATGTCTTGTCTACCAATAAGGTGACTAAACCAATAAAAAGATTAGTAATTACATAAATTAGTGCATTAACACTATTTGAAGTTTGCACACCTTGTTCTATTTTAATTGCATTAAATATTTGAACTTTAGCTTCATTGGTTAAATAAAAATCCCACTAGCCATTAAACTATTTAGTAAATTCATTTACTATAAATCTTACTATTTGGGGGTTAGAATTACCTCCCTTAGTTTTTGCAACAGTAGCAAACATCATCATATAATGTAGAAACAGATCATGCAGTTACTAATCATTTTACTTAACTCCCTGAAAATCAAATTCCTACAAGGCCTAACCCATAGCCATGGGGCCAAGGCATTTAGTGATTTGTAAAAAACAAATAGATTATCTATTAAAAAAGGGTTTATTAGAAAAAGTAATAATCCTTAGAGTTGCCTAGCATTTTATGTTGAAAATGCTATTAAAGTGGAATGAGGGGTATAAAGATTAGTTATTAATTAAAAGCCTTTAAATAAAGTCTTAAGATGGATTATGTCTCCTATACCTAATAAGAATGATTTGCTTAATAGGTTTTATGAAACCCAATTATTTTCAAGATTTGAAATCCTATACTTAATAAGAAAGATTTGCTTAATAGACTTTATGAAGTCTAAGTATTTTCAAAATTTGTCATGAAATATGGCTATTGGAAGATTCAGATTCACGAGAAAGATAAATATAAAACAACATTTATAGTACCATTTGGGCATTATGAATGGAATGTAATGCCTTTTGGGTTAAAAAATGCACCCTTTGAATTTCAAAAGATTATGAATTAAATATTTAATACTTATGTAGCATTTTCTATTGTTTATATTGATGATGTGTTAGTATTTTCTAACACAATAAAACAACTTTTTAAGCATTTAACCTATTTTTAAAGGTTATTAAAAAAGCTAAATAAGCCATATTGGTTAAAGGTTGAAGTTATTCCAAACTAAGGTTAGATTCCTTGGTCACATAATTGAAAATGGTACTATTATTCCTATTAACCAAGCAATTGAGTTTGTCTCTAAATTTCATGATGAAATTAGAGAAAAGCAACAATTGCAAAGGTTTTTAGGATGTTTAAATTATATTTCATAATTTTATAAGGAATTAGTTTATGATACTGAGCTTTTATTTGAAAGATTAAAGAAAAATCCTTTTGAATGGATAGATGAGCATACTAAGGTAATTAAGAAAAATAAAATTAAGAACTAAAGAACTGCTAAGTTAAACTCTTCCTTAAATGTACAGTTGCATGAGAAAAAGAAGTCGAAAAACTTCATGACGACACATATGAGTGAACTTTGGATAAATCCATCATATATCCTTTCATTCCTAAGCATATATACTTTTTATATGATATGCAAAATAATTATGCTTAGCTTAAACCTAATGAGGTTGCACTTGTTTATCTTAAAGATGATGTGTATCCTTAAACTAATGTAAAGGATTGTCTGTATTATTAGCACATACTTCTTGAAACAGGTTCAGTGGCTATTGAATCTATATAAAGAGGATTTAGTTATGGCTTTAGAGATTGGGCCTATGACAAATTTAAGTTAAAGAAAATTCTTTATCCAAAAGATTGGTAAGTTAATCTCTTTGGTTACCATGAATTAAAAGAATGGTGGAAGGTTAAAACTTACGATTACTTTGATTATATTGAAGCATGGGAAACAAGGTTTCTATTTTTGTTTGAAGGGCTCATTCACAAAAAAATGATCATGAAATTAATTTATGTGTTTATGCCAAACATTATATTCATTGCAACAATTACATCCTTACACTTTTTGTACTTTAAATCCATGGAATTCCATCAAATAAAGGAGTCATTGATCTTAACTAGCTTTTTTTTAGGTATTGAATAGTTCAAATTTCAAGAATGAGGTTGTCACTTCATTTAACTAACTAGTTTCATCTTTCATTGCAAGGACTCAAGCATACGAAATGAACTTTTTTGACTACACCAAATAGTGTTTTCTTAGTGACAACAACGTTCATACACCCTCAGTACTCTAACAATCTTTAATCAAAAAATGAGCTATTGATTTTGATTAGCTTTTCTTGCATGTAATTCTTAAAGGAAGAGATTATTAGACAAAGGAGTTTGAAAGGCAAGTTAAGGAGCTTATGGCAATCTGTGTGTAGTTCTAGTATTGCTTATACCTAAGAAAGGTGGGACTTGAGGGATGTGCATTAACTGTAAAGTGGTTAACAAAACCACTATATTAGCATTAGAGCTATTTTAATGCAGGTGATGATTGGAGGACAAATCCTTTTGAGGAGAGGGAGAATGATGAGATCCACAAAGAAGTTGATACATAGAGGGCTTCTAAGAATCCACTGAGTATTCAAGAAAGGCCAATGATATGTTTAAGAGCTAAAAGGATGAAAGGAGCACTTAGCAAGTTGATTGAAGAAGTTTTCACCAAAGAAGCCAATTCAAGCTTGAAGGGTGGCAAAGCATACCTTAATGTAGGCCCAGGCTTTATTAATTCTATAAGGATGTTGAATGGGCTTGTGTGTGAAGTGATTGTAAGTGTTTATACCACAATCCCTAAAAAATAGGAGTAGACTTGTTGTCATCCTCCTTAAGAAGTTTGTCTTGATCTCTAGAGTTCTTAATTTAGCCTATAAATAGGCTTGATTTCATTGTTAAAAGGAGCAAATCATTAGGTAAAATAAAAGTAAGAATTTTCTCTTTTGGTTATTTTAAGAACTAAAGAACTTATCAACAACTAATTCTTTTTATGGTGTTCAATCCAGCTTATGACTCCCAAAGTTCATTCTTTTCTAGAGTGTGGTGTCCATCTCTTTCTTTATACCTTAGATTCATGTTCCTTTAAACATTAGATTTAAGTCTTATATGATTGAAATCTGATTTAACTTTCTTGAGTTCTTGTTCAATTCCTAGTGTGTGTTGGGTCTCTAAGTCACATCTTTTGGGATTCACATTGGAAAGGAGAGAGGCTAGTAACCCTGATATGCTAGGTATGTAGTGGTTGGCCATATGGTGGGGTACCATTTTTCAGTAAATTGCACTTTAGTACCATATTTTTCAAATATCAATTCCTTGCAACACAAGACGAAGCCACATTAGATTCATCAAACATAAAAGTTATTGACAAGCTTGTAAATAGACTTTTGTAGATTGAATCCATTGAAGTCCATCAAACATAAAAGCCATTGTTCTTGATTAACTTTTCTCACATTGTTTGAATGGTTCATTTCTTAAAAGATAGGACTTTAACTTCATTTCTTTGTAAAAAGGCTTGTTGCCTTGCTGAATGGACTCATCAAAACAAATTGATTATGAAATGATCTTGTGTTTATATCAAACGTTTGATATAAAATGGTTAGTAATTGTATAAATTAGTGTAAATTTTCCCACCATCAGATATTAATTCGCCTTGCCAGCTATGAAACACGTCTAATGTCAACATCTAGGACATCAACCTATTTAACCATAATGGTGTAGTCCCATTTAATAATTCATGGAACATGATACTATGCTGCAAACATTAACAATGGGTCTTTAACCTCTTCATTTGCTTCACAAAACTGTTCATAAACAATCCTAACTTTATGGTGTAAGGTTAAATGATGTAAACCCCATTTGAAAAACTAGGTTTTAAACCAATTTGGAAATCTTTTTGGGTCATTCAGAAGATGTATTTGAATGAATGAACTAAATTTCCTTTACTTATTTTCATATAATAATGCCTTTTTCCCATGCATCGATATAATCAAAATAATTATAGGTTTTAACCTTCTACCATTCTTTCAACTCTTTGTAGCCAAAGAGATCCCCTCGCCAATCTTCTAGATAAAGAATTTTCTTTTTTCTAATTTTGGTGTAGGCCCAATCTTTGAAGCTATAACTAGATCCAATTTTAAATCCTCTTTTGATGGTTTCAAACCTATAATTATTTTGATTATATTGATGCACGGGCTCATCCTTTGAACTCAAAAGAAGAAAAAGGTAATCAAGATTGATGACTCCTTTGTTTAATGGAATTCAATTGATTTAAAGTGCTAAAGTTGTAACGATGTGCTTATCACAAATGACCTTTTTATTTGATGAAATTTAATGGATTTAGTGTGCCAAGTGAGTCCTGTTAGAAGCAATGATGTCATTATATCTAGTAATTTTTCTTTTGATGTACTTTATCAGGTTTTGAATAATTGTTTTGGATTACTAGATACCCAGGGTCCCGGTGGAGCCTTTGGACCATTTAGGCTTATTATCTCCTTGGTTGTGTAGGCACCAGCTTCAAAAAAATTAAACTTTTCCCACCAACAAATATTAATTTGTTTGGCTATCCATGGGACATGTTTTACATCCATGTCTAGTATACTAACTTACTTAGTCATAATGGTATAATCCCATTTGATAATCCATGAGACATGGTAAAAAGAGGCAAATAATAGTAAAAGGTCTTTAAACAAAACTATTCATAAGCAGTTCTTATCTTGTTTGGTAAAGTAATGGGATGTATCCCACTTGAAAAATGAAGTTTTAAGCCAGTTAGGAAATTTCTTTGGATTATTCAGAAAGTGAATTTGAATGAACCAACTAAATTTCTTTTACCTATTTTCATATAACAAAGGTCTTTTCCATGCTTCAATATAGTCAAAATAATGTCAAAATAATTATAGAATTTAACCTTCAACCATTCTTTAAGATCCTTGGTAGCAAATAAAAGTCCTTGCCAATTTTTAGGATAAAGAATTTTCTTTATTTTAAATTTGGCATATGCCATTCTTTATGGTTGTAGCTTGTACTAGTACCTCATTCTATAGGTTCAATAACCACTGAGCCCATTTCATGTCAAATCTACTAATAATACAAGTAGTCCTTCATGTTAGTATGAGGATATCCTATTTTTAAGTTAAGATACAAAAATACAAAGAATGTTAAAAACAGTAGTCTGTGTCGAGATTCCTACAACTTTTTGGAATAGGAAAAAGACATATGGTAGAATTACCATATGAAGTGACTTTTAGTGAAAGTCAAATTCCTACTAAGACCTGGCCCATAGCTATGGGACAAAGGCATTTAGAGATCTATAAAAAGGAAATAGATGATCTCTTAGAGAAATGACTTATTAGCAAAAGTAATAGTCCTTGGAGTTACCTAGCATTTTATGTTGAAAATGCTGCAGAATTGGAATGAGGAGTTAAATTTGCTTCTCTCTCCCTCTTTTGTAATATTTCTCCTCCTCCCTCTTTTAATGAAAACTTTATTTTTGTAAGTATTCTTTTCTTACCTCTATTAGCTTCTTTTCATTAGTGTGTTTCTATACATGTTCTATACATCTTTGTGTGTGATTCTTTCTATTTTGTTGCAGGCTATTATTCAAATGAATTTGAATAAGTGGGATGATTGTTTGCCATATATAGAGTTTGCATATAATAGGAATGTTCATTCTACTACTAGTTACTCCATTTGAAATTGTGTGTGGTTGTAATTCTTTTCCTTTTTTGGACTTGATGGATTTATCCAAAGCTCGCTCATACATGTCATCATGAAGTTTATCAACTTCTTTTTCTCATGCAACTATACCTTTAGCAGGTAAATCAATCAACTTTGCTGAGAATTAAGGCCCTTGTATTAGAGGCCTTTTACTCATTTTTTAGTTCCCTGAAAAAATTTACGAATTAGGAAATTTGGTAAAGAATTACAATTTCCTTTAATAAACTCAATATCAAAGTCAAACACAAAATGTATTCCTTACCATTTTGCAAAGATTTGTTTGGAGGTGAGGTTTTTAACATCTTTAGTAAGGATATCCTATGCTGCCTTACAATTAATTCTTAAAAGGAATTTCCAATTTAACAGATCACTTTCAAATTTTCAAATACATAACACAGTAGCTAAGATTTCTTTTTTAATAGTGGAGTAATTAACTTTAGCTCCCTTCCAAACTCTAGCTAAGATTTTTGGAACAAATAAGTTGTTCTTTTGAATTAATCCTTTGCTTAAGGATTTCTCCATAACCTTTATCTAATAAATCAATTTCAACTATTTTAAAAGCATCAAGATGAGGAAGAGTTAAACATGGCAGTTCTTTGGAGTGAACCATTCAAACCAGCAATAAAAGAAGTGATAGACTCATCCTTTAGGAAGTGAACCATTCAAACCAATAAGAACATGTTTGTTGTATATAATGTTCGGTGACACAAAAGTTAACTTCACTATCATTTTGTGTAAATAAGTTCATGCAATAAAATGAGAAGCAACAAAGTTAATCAAGATCAGTGTCTCCCTTACTTCATGAAATTCAATGGATTAAAGTTGTAAATATGTGTTTTTCATAATGAATATAATGTTAACAAAGGAGTCATTGCAACGAAAGGAAGAGCCTTGTTAGCAAGAAATGAAGAGATGATCTCATTATTCAGGAATTAAATCTCTCAATATCTGAAAAAAAAAAAAGCTAATCAAGACCAATGACTAGCATGTTTGATCGAATTCATTGCATTCAGTGTGCTATAGAAGTTAATTTCATGAACATATCGTGGGAATGAGCTATTGTAATGAAAGGAGAAACCTTGTTAGCAAGAAATGAACTAACGGTCTAACCTATTCAGCTAATAGTTGAATTTAAGCTGTGCTTCATGATGAAAAGCTTTATTACTTAACTCTAACCTATTAAACACTCTAATCTTATTAATGAAGCCTTAGTCCTTTTTCAAGTTTGAAATCAAGCCATTTGTTACTTAGTTGGCTTGAATATTTTCAATTAGGCTATTTAGTAGTACTTTCATCTTTTTAGCCCTTTGTGAATTCTTAATGGATACTTCAAAGCCCTCCATGCATTGTAATTTGGAGGAGGCAAAAGAGTTGCAACGACAAGTAACTGGGTTGTTAAAGAAGGGTTATAAGAGAGAGAAAAAAAATATATAAAGAAATGGGAGAGTATGTGTCAACAATGTATAAAAAGAGAAATGTGGGGAGAGTGTTAATGGAGAAATTATTGGGAGAGAGTTAAGAGAGAACTATAACAAAAGCGTAATGTGAGGAGAGAAAAGAGAGTAAAGTGAATAGGGAGCAAAGGTGTGAAGAGATTACATAAAAAATGTGTGGAAAGAGAAGAGAGTAGAGGGTGGCAAGAGATTAAAGAAAGAAAATGTGGGGACAAAATGATCATGATATTAGATTTTGTGCCTACACCAAACATTAGATTCATCGCAATAGGCATGTTAATAAACAATTGGTAGTCTGATCCATTGAAGTCCAACAACAATAGAAGTCATTAATCTTGATTAACTTTTCTCACATGCTTTGAATTGTTTGTTTGTTAAAAGATGAGATTGTCACTTCATTTCTTACTAACAAGACTTCTCCTTTCATTGTAAGGAGCAACTCTGATGAGAACCATGGAGATGATGGGTGGAAGGCTTCAATAGATGCAAGAAGTCCATTGCCCATTCCAGAAGGCCCAATAACACAAGCTAGAGCTTCAATGGATGCAAGAGGTCCATTGCACATTCTAGAAGGCCCAATAACACGAGCTAGGGCCAAAAAGATTAAAGAAGCACTAAATGGGCTGATTCAGGACATTCAAGCCAAGCAAGCTTCAAATGGTGCGAATTCAAGTTCTAAAGAGAGCCCAGGCCTAATTAATATAATTGGACTACTTAATGGGTCAGACTAAGTGATAGCATTCACTCCTAAATAGGAGTTCATTGTATGTGCTGGAATTAGTCCGAAATTCCTCCAAAATAGGGATTTCTCCTAAATAGGAATTTGCCTCTTTAGGATTGCTATCTAAGCCTATAAATAGGCACCCCTTGTAAGCTTTGGAAATTAGACAACTTTTAGTGAAATAGAAAGCAAGGGTTTCTCCCTCGGTTCTTTTAAGAACTAAAGAACTTATCAAGAGGTTATCCTTCTTGTGGCGTTCAAATCGACTTATCACTCCCAATCCCTTTCTTTTCTGGAGTGTGGCGTCCATATCCTTCTTGAATACCCTAAGTTTGTGTTCCTTCGAATATTGGGTCTAGGGTTTGTGTTATTAACTCTGATTTAGCTTTCCTGGTTGTTCTTTGATTCATTGTGTGTGTTGGGTCCCTAAGCCACGTCTTTTTGGGGTTTTCCGCATCAGTTGGTATCAGAGCCTGGCTCTAAATCAGGTTGAATCCACTCACTCTTCAATTTTCTACCTTGTGAGTTATTTATTTCGATTCAATTTGTCTATTACAATTCAAATGCACAAATCTGTTTACTTGCAATCCTTCTCAACGTGCTAATTTCAATTCCAATTGCTGTATCTAAGTGTTCTACTGTTGTTTTGTGTTGAGCAAAAGAAAAAGGGAAAAAGAGAAAAAAAAAAAGAAGGATCAATGAAAAAAAAAAAAAACAAAGAAAGAAAAAGAACAAGAAAAAGAAGAAAAGAAAGGAAACATCAAATTCAAGTTATTGATAAAGTTAACAATTTGGTCATATTGGCCACAATAATAACAAAGTTTTCTTGCTCAACTCCAATTCTGCCATCCACTTTCCTATCTTGTTATCCAAGTTTGTCCTCTAAATTTAACTTCCCTTATCCTGATTCTTTTTGTGAGTTTGTTTGCCTTGATATCCTTTTTCGTTTTTTTGATTCCTTGTTCTCCAATTTGTTCAATTCTACACCATTTATCTTATTCTGTTCAAAATCAATACTCTTGATTTACCTTCTTTAGTTCTTTATAGAGCTGAAAGGAGAAATCCGAGTGGTAAAAGGCAAGAGTGAAAGTTCATATAAAGAAAAAGCCATAAAGAGTGTAAACACGAGAGAGTGTGACACCTTCTTTTGAGTGAAACACGTGAGGGAGTGCTCTATGAGGTATCTTATTATTTTGTGTAGAAGTAATACTATGACATCCAAAGACAAAGGTGCAGCTCAGGAGGGAGCTGGTGATGTGTCCTTCATGATCAAAGCTATGCAACAACAATTTGAGCGTATGAATACCAGATTTGATGATATGAGGGAGAGGATGGAGGAGCAATCTAATACTATAGCAGAGTTGCAAAGGAGGCATGGGGAGTATGAGGCTCCTAAAGCAAGAAGGCAGTTGAGACGTGCCTATGACCATGAAGATGATGTAGAAGATGATGAAATTGATGATCAAACTACTATGGTCCGAACTGCTAACAATAGAAGGGATCAAAGAGAATTTGGGAGGCAAGGCACCTATGACCATAATTTGGGCAGTATTAAAATGACACTTCCTCCATTCCAAGGTAAGAATGATCCTGATGCATACCTAGAATGGGAGAAGAAGGTTGAATTGGTTTTTGATTGCCACAACTATTCTGAGGAGAAAAAGGTAAAGCTTGCTGCAGTTGAATTCACTGATTATGCTATTATTTGGTGGGATCAACTTGTTTTGACTAGGAGAAGGAATCGTGAGCGGCCTATTGATACATGGGAGGAGATGAAGGCTATCATGAGGAGGAGGTTTGTCCCTAATCACTATTACAGGGAGCTGTACCAAAGGCTGCAAGGGCTCACTCAGGGCACCAAAAGTGTGGAGGATTACCACAAGGAGATGGAGATTACCATGATTCGGGCGAATGTAGAAGAAGATAGAGAAGCAACAATGGCTCGATTTCTGCAAGGGCTAAATGGGGACATAGCAAACGTGGTTGAATTGCAACACTATGTGGAATTAGAAGACATGGTACACATGGCCATGAAAGTTGAAAGGCAACTCAAACGAAAGGGTTCCACACGGTTTGGGCAGAACTCAGGATCTACCTCATCTTGGAAGCCAAATTGGAATAAAAGGGACGAGATGACCAACTACAAGTCCAAAGCCGAGCTATCCAAGTACAAGAATGTGGGTTCTAGCAAGGAGGCAGGTAATTCTGACCCCCACCCAAGTAGAAATAGAGATGTTAAATGTTTTAAGTGTTTGGGCAGGGGTCACATTGCATCTCGATGTCCAAATAAGCGTGCAATGATCTTGAGAAGTAATGGTGAAGTTGAAACTGAAAGTGAATCAGATGATGATTCTATGCCATCATCAGAGGGTGAAAGTGATGGAGAGGAGTATCCAGTTAATGGAGTAGCTCTTGTTACAAGGCGAGCATTGAATGTGCAAGTAAAGGAAGAAAATGAGGTGCAACGAGATAACATCTTTCAGACGAGGTGTCTCATCAAAGATAAGGTATGTAGTATGATTATTGATGGTGGGAGTTGCACTAATGTTGCTAGCACAACTATGGTTGAGAAGTTGGATTTACCTACTATGAACCATCATAGGCCATATAAGCTTCAATGGCTGAATGACAGTGGTGAAGTCAAGGTAAATAAGCAAGTGCTCATATCATTTTCTATCGGAAGGTACCGTGATGAAATTTTATGTGATGTTGTACCTATGCATGTGGGCCATATTCTATTAGGAAGACCATGGCAATTTGATAGGCGAGTTATGCATGATGGCTTCAAGAACCGATATTCCTTTGTAATGAATAAAAAACCCGTCACTCTTGTACCATTATCACCTCAACAAGCTTATGAGGATCAATTAAGGATTAAAAATGAGAGTGAACAGAAAAGAAAGATTGATAAAAGAGAAAAGAGAGGAGAAAACGTGATGACACAAGAGAAAGAGAAGAAAAGAGAAAGTTTCTATGCAAAAGGGAGTGATGTCAAAAGAGCATTCTATGCCAAACAACCTATGATCGTACTTCTGTACAAGGAGGCTTATTTTAACACTAACAAGTTTGACCCATCTTTGCCTAGTGTTGTTGTTGCTCTATTGCAGGAATTTGAAGATGTATTCCCTGATGATGTTCCAAGTGGATTGCCACCTAATAGAGGAATTGAGCATCAAATTGATTTCATCCCAGGTGCATCCATCCCTAACCGGCCAGCATATAAGAGTAATCCTGAGGAGACAAAGGAGCTTCAAAGGCAGGTTGAGGAGCTTATTTCCAAAGGATATGTGAGGGAAAGCATGAGTCCATGTGCTGTTCCTGTCCTACTTGTACCCAAGAAAGATGGGACTTGGAGGATGTGTGTTGATTGTCGAGCAATCAACAAAATCACTGTAAAGTATCGTCACCCTATACCTAGATTAGATGACATGTTGGATGAATTGCATGGTTCCTGTGTCTTTTCTAAGATTGATTTGAAAAGCGGATATCATCAGATTAGGATGAGAGAGGGAGATGAGTGGAAAACAGCTTTCAAAACTAAGTACGGTCTGTATGAATGGCTTGTTATGCCATTTGGTCTCACTAATGCACCAAGCACTTTTATGCGACTAATGAATCATGTTTTGCGTCCATTCATTGGTAAATTTGTGGTTGTGTATTTTGATGATATTTTGGTCTATAGTAAAACCCTAGAAGAGCATCTTGATCATTTACGTTCTATTGTAAGTGTTTTACGTTCTGAAAAATTGTATGCTAACTTAAGGAAATGTTCCTTTTGTACTAATCAGATCACATTTCTTGGCTATGTGGTGAGTTCTAAAGGTGTTGAGGTTGACGAGGAAAAAGTTAAGGCAATTCATGATTGGCCTACACCTAAGTCAATTAGTGATGTGCGTAGCTTTCATGGTCTAGCTAGTTTCTATAGACGCTTTGTTAGGGACTTTAGCACCATTGCTGCCCCACTCACTGAGCTTATAAAAAAGAACACGAGTTTTAGGTGGGGTAGTGACCAAGACAAGGCTTTTAATTGCATAAAGGAAAAATTAAGTTCTGCACCCCTACTTGCTTTACCTAACTTTGAAAAAGCTTTCGAGATTGAGTGTGATGCTTCAGGTATTGGCATTGGAGCTGTTTTGATGCAGGAAAGGCACCCAATTGCTTACTTCAGTGAAAAGCTAAGTGGAGCAAGCCTTAATTATCCTACTTATGATAAAGAGATGTATGCATTGGTACGAGCTTTGGAGACATGGCAACATTACCTTTGGCCCAAGGAGTTTGTCATCCATACTGACCATGAATCGTTGAAGCACTTGAAGGGACAAGGAAAGTTGAACAAAAGACATGCTAAGTGGATTGAATTTATTGAGACCTTTCCCTACAACATCAAATATAAACAAGGTAAGGACAATGTGGTAGCTGATGCATTATCTCGCAGGTATGCCCTTATCTCTACACTTACTGCAAACTTATTAGGATTTGAACATATTAAAGATTTATATGTGAATGATCCGGACTTTGCTAACGTGTATGGAGCATGTGAGAAGTCAGCCTTTGAGAAGTTTTATAGGCATAAGGGTTTCTTATTTAGGGAAAATCGTTTATGCATGCCTATGAGTTCTTTAAGGGAGTTGGTTGTAAGAGAAGCTCATGAGGGTGGTTTAATGGGTCATTTCGGAGTTAGGAAAACCCTAGATGTCC
Organism: Bruguiera gymnorhiza; assembly: GCA_020883675.1. NCBI lineage: Eukaryota > Viridiplantae > Streptophyta > Magnoliopsida > Malpighiales > Rhizophoraceae > Bruguiera > Bruguiera gymnorhiza. The sequence continues at coordinate 47,474 of JAIRCJ010000266.1, forward strand.
TAAATGAACACTTCTTTTGGCCACGCATGAAACGAGATGTTGAGAGGATATGTGAGAAATGCATAACATGCAAACAGGCTAAATCTAGAGTTTTACCCCATGGCTTGTATACCCCTTTACCCATACCTAACCATCCCTGGGTTGATTTATCCATGGACTTTGTACTGGGATTGCCACGAACAAAACGGGGTAGGGATTCTGTATTTGTTGTTGTTGATAGATTTTCAAAGATGGCACACTTCATCCCATGCCATAAAACTGATGATGCAAACAATGTGGCTGACTTGTTCTTTAGAGAAGTAGTGCGTTTGCATGGCATGCCACGGAGCATTGTTTCAGACCGAGATACAAAGTTCTTAAGCTACTTCTGGAAGACTTTGTGGGGTAAGTTAGGTACTAAACTATTGTTTTCAACTACTTGTCATCCACAAACTGATGGGCAGACTGAGGTGGTTAATCGAACTCTTTCTACCCTTTTGCGTGCTATTATTCAAACAAATTTGAAAACATGGGAAGATTGTTTACCACATGTCGAGTTTGCATATAATAGAAGTGTTCATTCTACTACTAGCTACTCTCCATTTGAAATTGTATATGGTTTTAATCCATTGACTCCTCTGGATTTGGTACCTATACCTGTCAATGAGTATGCCAACGTTGATGGTGAACGCAAAGCTGACATGATAAAAAAATTGCATGAGAAGGTGCAGCAACATATTGAAAAACGAACTGAGCAATACGCATCCCATGTCAACAAGGGACGAAAGAAGGTGGTGTTTGAACCTGGTGATTGGGTTTGGGTGCATATGCGCAAGGAACGATTCCCAGCACAGAGACGTTCAAAGCTACAACCTAGAGGAGATGGCCCCTTCCAAGTTCTAGCACGAATTAATGACAATGCTTATAAGTTGGAACTTCCTGGTGAGTATAATGTGAGTGCAACATTTAACGTTTCTGACCTTTCCCCTTTTGATGTAGGTGATGATTCGAGGGCGAATCCTTTTGAGGAAGGGGGGAATGATGAGAACCATGGAGATGATGGGTGGAAGGCTTCAATAGATGCAAGAAGTCCATTGCCCATTCCAGAAGGCCCAATAACACAAGCTAGAGCTTCAATGGATGCAAGAGGTCCATTGCACATTCTAGAAGGCCCAATAACACGAGCTAGGGCCAAAAAGATTAAAGAAGCACTAAATGGGCTGATTCAGGACATTCAAGCCAAGCAAGCTTCAAATGGTGCGAATTCAAGTTCTAAAGAGAGCCCAGGCCTAATTAATATAATTGGACTACTTAATGGGTCAGACTAAGTGATAGCATTCACTCCTAAATAGGAGTTCATTGTATGTGCTGGAATTAGTCCGAAATTCCTCCAAAATAGGGATTTCTCCTAAATAGGAATTTTGCCTCTTTAGGATTGCTATCTAAGCCTATAAATAGGCACCCCTTGTAAGCTTTGGAAATTAGACAACTTTTAGTGAAATAGAAAGCAAGGGTTTCTCCCTCGGTTCTTTTAAGAACTAAAGAACTTATCAAGAGGTTATCCTTCTTGTGGCGTTCAAATCGACTTATCACTCCCAATCCCTTTCTTTTCTGGAGTGTGGCGTCCATATCCTTCTTGAATACCCTAAGTTTGTGTTCCTTCGAATATTGGGTCTAGGGTTTGTGTTATTAACTCTGATTTAGCTTTCCTGGTTGTTCTTTGATTCATTGTGTGTGTTGGGTCCCTAAGCCACGTCTTTTTGGGGTTTTCCGCATCAAACTCCCACAAACTATCATGAAATGAAATTTTGGATCTATACAAAACATTATATTCATTACGATTAGCACATCCTTACACTTTTGGAACTTTGAATCCATTAAATTCCACCATTACATATTGCTCAAATCATTAATTGCCTAAATGATCAAACTATCACTTTATTTATTAGTAAAAAAGCTTCTTCTTTCATTACAAGGAATCATTCACACTAAATGATCATCAAATTAACATTTTTGTGTACATCATACATTATTCTCCTTACAAGAAGCACAAACATAATGTTCCTAGGTCTAGGTCTCCATCTCTTTCTAATATGGGATATTAAGATAAAGATAAGAGTCTCTATGTCCTAGAAATAGTTGATGAGATAAACAAAAAAGTAAGAGAGTTATTTTACTCTCTCAAAAATAGTATAAAAGGAAAATGGTTTTTTATGACCTATAATGAAAAAGAACAAAAAGTATGGCATAAAAGCCATAAGATATATAACAATAAAATGGGACCTCTAGATATGTTCACTTGTATGGAAAAGGTATATAAACTTTAAAAAAAAAAAAAAAACCTTTCACAGATTTTTTTACCCTCAAGGAATGTATGGTTCTTGAAAAAGCATATTAAGAATATGTTACAAGAAAAGGAAAAAAAGGGTTAATAGTGTTCATCCATATGTGCTTAATTTAAGTATAAAAATAAAGATCGTAAAGTTATAGTTTCACCATATAAAGAGGTACCCTTTACTGGTGCTATTGGGGAGCAAAGAAATTATACTAATCTTTATCTTAAATTTATAGGAAATTAGTTTAACAAAGTTGAAGAAAAGATAGAAGAAGTAGCTCAGAAAACTCTAAAACCTCTAATTAAACTAGAAATAGAAAAAAAAAGGTTTTATTCAAACCTATGTCATCAGAGGAAATAAATTACAGTGTGTTAGGTAAAAATTCTGAAGAAAATAGAATTAGTTGATGAAATAATTAAAAGGTTAGAAAACCTAAGATTAAAAGAAAAGGGCGTTTCTATATTAGGAAAAGAGGAAGAAATTATAGAAGAAGAAATAGAGATTGAAGATTATGTGGAGAAAATTCAAGAAATGTTCTTATTAGAACAAAACCCAAGTCAAAAGGATCCATCACCTTCTAGTAAGAAGGAAAGTATGGAAATTAATAAGATGACTTTTAATAAAGTCTCTACAAAACTGTATTATCCTAGACCTATCTTGGTTAACCTCTTATTAAAGGAATAGTCTGAGTACAATTATGTACAATATAATGGTAGAAGCATCATAGAATGGAATTTAGATGGGATATCAAAAAATCATATTCTCATTCTACTACATTATATGATGATGTTTGCTACTGCTGCAAAAACTAAGGGAGGTAATTCTGACCACCAAATAGCAAGATTTATAGTAGATGGATTTACTAGACAGTTTAAAGGTTGGTGGCACTTTTATTTAACAAATAAAGGTAAAGGTCAAAAATTTAATGTTGTTTAAATAGAACAAGGCATGAAATATCTAATAGTATTAATGCACTATTTTATACCATTACTAATCATTTTATTAGTTTGTCCACCTTATTGGTAGACAAGACATATGAACAACTCATTAATTTGAGGTGTCCGGATTGGTCCCAATTTAGGTTGTACAAAGATGTCTTCTTCTCTAAAGTTTTTAATAGGGAAGATATAGTATTTTCTGAAAAGAAAAGTTTCTATCTATGTCACCTACCTATTTTCTGAAAGAGTAAAAACTAAGATAAAATCCTATCATAGTGGAGTTATTGATTACTCTAATTACACACATATGGAGAATTAGCGAATGAAGTTGATGTAGAAAACCCTAAAAAGACATGGCTTAGGGACCCAACACACAAAGAATCAAAGAACAGCTAGGAAAGCTAAATCAGACTTTAATTATGCAAACCCTAGACCCAACATTCAAAGGAACATGAACTTATGGTATTTAAGAAGGATATGGGCGCCACACTCTAGAAAAGAAAGGAATTAGGAGTGATAAGTCAATTTGAACGCCATAAGAAGAAGTACCTCTTGATAAGTTCTTTAGTTCTTAAAAGAACCGAGAGAGAAAACCCTTGCTTTCTATTTCACTCAAAATTGTCTGAATTTCTAGAGCTTACAAGGGATGCCTATTTATAGGCTAAGATAACAATCTTAAAGTGGCACAAATTCCTACTTAGGAAAAATCCTTATTTAGGAGGAATTCCTATCTAGGGACAAATTCTTACACAGACAATAAACTCCTATTTAGGAATGAATGCTATTACTTAGCCTTGACCCATTAGGTACTCTAATCATATTAATAAGGCCTGAACTCTTTTTCGAGCTTGAATTCTCACAATTTGAAGCTTGGTTGGCCTAAATGTCCTTAATCAGCCCATTTAGTGCTTCCTTCATCTTTTTGGCTCTAGCTCGTGTTATTGGGCCTTCTAGAATGTGCAATGGACCTCTTGCATCCTTTGAAGCCTTCCATCCATCATCTCTAGGGTTCTCATCATTCCTCCTATCCTCGAAAGGATTTGTTCTCAAATCATCGCCTTGTTTATACTTGATGATGTAGGGAAAGGTTTGAATGAATTTGATCCACTTAGCATGTCTTTTGTTCAACTTTTCTTGTACAAGTAAGAGAGGTACTGCACAAGGACTTATACTTTCCCTCACATGTCCTTTCCAAATAAGTTCCTTAACTTGCCTTTGAAGCTCCTTTGTCTCCTCGAGATTACTCCTAGTTGCTGGCTGGTTTGGGATGGATGAGCTAGAGATGAAATCAATTTGATGCTCAATTCCTCTCTTAGGTGGCAATCCACTTAGGATATCATCAAGGAATACATCTTAAAATTCTTGTAATAGAGCAACAACAACACTAGGAAAGATAGGTCAAACTTGTTAGCGTTAAAATAAACCTCTTTGTACAAAAGTAGGATTATAAGCTGTTTGGCATAAGATGCTCTTTCAACATCACGTTCTTTTGCATAGAAACTTTCTGTTTTCTTCTCTCTCTCTTGTGTCCTCACATGTTCTCCTCTCTTCTCTCTTTTGTCAACCTCTCTTTTTTGTTCACTCTTACTTTAATCCTTGACTGATCCTCATAAGCTTATTGGGGTGATAATGGTACAAGAGTGACTGGTTTTTCATTCATTACAAAAGAATATCGATTCTTGAAGCCATCATGCATGACTCGCCTATCAAACTGCCATGGCCTTCCAAATAGAATATGGTCCGCATGCATAGGTACAACATCACATAAAACTTCATCATGGTACCTTCCGATAGAAAATGACATGAGCACTTACTTATCTACCTTGACTTCACCACTTTTGTTCAACCATTGAAGCTTGTATGGCCTAGGATGCTTCATAGTAGGTAAATTCAGCTTCTCAACCATAGTTATGCTAGCAACATTAGTGCAACTCCCACCATCAATAATCATACTACATACCCTGTCATTGATGAGACACCTCGTTTAAAAGATGTTAACTCATTGCACCTTAATTTCTTCCTTCACTTGCACATTCAATGCTTGCCTTATGACAAGAGCAACTCCATTAACCAGATACTCCTCTCCATCACTTTCACCCTCTAATGATGGCACAGAATCATGATCTGATTCACTTGTAGTTTCAAGATCACTGTAGTTGGACATTGAGATGCAATGTGACCCCTGCCCAGACACTTAAAACATTTAACATCTCTATTTCTACTTGGTTGGGGGTCAAAATTACCTGCCTCCTTGCTAAAACCCATATTCTTGTGCTTGGAGAGCTCAGCTTTAGACTTATAATCGGCCTTCTTATCCCTTTTACTCTAATTCATCTTCCAAGATGATGTAGAACCTGAGTTCTGCCCAAACTGTATGGAACCCTTTCATTTAAGTTGCCTTTCAACTTTCATTGCCATGTGCACCATGTCTTCTAATTCTACATAATGTTGCAATTCAACCATGTTATGTCTCTATTTGGACCTTGTAGAAATCAAGCCATGGTTGCCTCTCTATCTTCTTCTACATTTGTCCTAATCATGGTGATCTCCATCTCTTTGTGGTAGTCCTCCACACTTTTGCTGCCTTGAGTGAGCCCTTGCAGCCTTTGGTACAACTCCCTGTAATAATGATTAGGGATAAACCTCCTTCTCATGATAGCCTTCATCTCCTCCCATGTATCAATAGGCTGCTCATGATTCCTTCTCCTAGTCAAAACAAGTTGATCCCATAAAATAATAGTATAATCAGTAAATTCAACAGCAGCAAGCTTTACATTTTTCTCCTCAGAATAGTTGTGGCAATCAAAAACCAATTCAACTTTCTTCTCCCATTCTAGGTATGTATCAGGATCATTCTTAACTTGGAATGGAGGAATTGTCATTTTAATACTTTGCCCAAATCATGGTCATAGGTGCCTTGCCTCCCAAATTCTCTCTAATCTCTACTATTGTTAGTTGTTCGATCATCAAACTCATCATCTTCTACATCATCTTTATAGTCATAGGCATGTCTCAATTGCCTTCTTGCATTAGGAGCCTTATACTCCCCATGCCTCCTTTGCAACTTTATTATTGTATTAGCTTGCTCCTCCATCCTCTGCCTCATATCATCAAATCTGGTATTCATGCGCTCTAATTGTTGTTGCATAGCTTTGATCACGAAGGACACATCACTAGCTCCCTCCTGAGTTGCACCTTTGTTTTTGGATGTCATAGTATTACTTCTACACAAAATAATTAGAATACCTCATAGAACACTCCCTCGTTTTTACACTTTTCATTGCTTTTTCTTTATATGAACTTTTACTCTTGCCTTTTACCACTTGGATTTCCCCTTTCAGCTTGATTTAGAGTCAGGCTCTAATACCAATTGATGTGGAAAACCCTAAAAAGACATGACTTAGGGACCTAACACACATAAAGAATCAAAGAGTAGCCAGGAAAGCTAAATTAGACTTTAATAACACAAACCCTAAACCCAACATTCAAAGGAACATGAACCTAAGGTATTTAAAAAGGATATGGATGCCACACTCTAGAAAAGAAAGGAATTGAGGGTGATAAGTCAATTTGAATGCCACAAGAAAAAGTACCACTTGATAAGTTCTTTAGTTCTCAAAAGAACCAAGGGAGAAAAACCCTTGCTTTCTATTTCACTTAAAATTGTCTGATTTTTCTAAGCTTACAAGGGATGCCTATTTATAGGTTAAGATAGCAATCCTAAAGAGGCATAAATTCCTACTTAGGGCAAATCCTTATTTAGGAGGAATTCTTATCTAAGGACAAATTCTTACACAAACAATAAACTCTTATTTAGGAATGAATGCTATTACTTAGCCTTAACCCATTAGGTACTCTAATCTTATTAATAAGGCTTGGACTCTCTTTCAAGCTTGAATTTGCACCATTTGAAGCTTGGTTGGCTTGTATGTCCTTAATCAACCCATTTAGTGCTTCTTTCATCTTTCTGGCTCTAGCTCATATTATTAGGCCTTTTGGAATGTGAAATAAACCTCTTACATCCTTTAAAGCTTTCCACCCATTACCTTTAAGGTTTTCATTAAAAGTGGTAGTTGAAGGAGTTAAACTCTATAATGAAACAAAACTACATATGCAATTGCAAAATGAAAAACTCAGGGCAAAAAAGTCTTAGCAGATTTTGTGAATAAATGGTTATCCAGTTATGAGATATCCTCAAAAATTTAAGAAAAAGGGTTATAAACCTATACCTCAAAAGAAATACTTTTATGAAAAAAGAAAATTAAAAGAAAAGAAAAGGCCCATTCAATTGAAAGAGAAAAAAAAATGATTGTTTGTTATAAATGCAAAAAAGATAGGACATTATTCTAATAAATGTAAAATGAAATAAGAAATTCAAGAATTATCGGTAGATGAAGACCTTAAGAGGTCATTAATGCATATCTTCTTATCAAAAGACAAATATGAGGAATCAGAGTTAGAGATAGACCTACTTGAGGAAGAGACTACCTTCGATGAAGAATCTAATAATAGTTGTGATAGTTGATGCAACTATTATCAAGTTTTATGTAAAAGTAATAGTTTATTAGTCCTTATAAAAGAAGATAATCTGATATTAGATCTTATTGATAAAATTATAGATCCATAAGGAGAAAGATAATAGTTAGAAAAATATCTTCAACTATTTTGAAATGAGACTAAAGTTAAAGAACTAGAAGAAGATTACAATTTAAAAACTCTTATTTAGAGAGTCAAAAATAACCATTTTAGTTGAAAAACTATAAAAACAACAATAGAGCCTTCTATTAGAGAGCTTAAAGTTGAAATTAATCAGCTAAAATTTGAGATAAAAGGTATAAAAGAAAGAGTATCAGTACTAGAATCAGTGATATAAAAGGACAAAAATCCTTCAGATACCCCAAGTACTTCTTTAAAAGAAGAATTAAACACCCTTTAATACGTCAACCTAATTAATAGGGTTATTACCCATAAATGGCATACTTAAATTACCGTAGTAGTCATAAAAGAAAATATCTTTTCTACAGTAGATTTAATAGATTTAGGCACTAATATAAACTGTATTAATGAAGAGATAGTTCCTTCAAAATACTTTTAAAAAATAATAGAAGTGTTAAACATTATTGACAAAAGCAAGGTTATTATTAAATAAAAACTATCTCAAGCTACTATATGCAATGAAAGAATTTGTATTGAAATTCCATTTGTACTGGTTAAAAACCTATCACAAGATGTTATTTTGGAAAACCCTTTCTTGCATATGTTGTATCCTATCAAGGAGATTAGTGATAAAGGAATTTCCTCAAAAATATATGGAAAAATTATTAGTTTTAAATTTATATCTACTCCTCAATATAAAAAGATAGATTTACTTGAAAAAACAATAAGAAGAAGAGAGATTTATTCAATCTCTTTAAAATGAAATAAAAAATAAACACTTACAAGAAAAAGTTAATACTCTTGTTATTCATGTTAGGATACAGGAAATACAAAAAAAGCTAGAAATATTAGTATGTGTAGAGATTCCTACTGCCTTTTGGAATAGAAAAAAACATGTGGTAGAACTGCCATATGAAGCAACTTTTAATAGAAGTCAAATTCCTATTAAGACCCAACCTATAGCCATGGGGCCAAGGCATTTAGAGATCTATAAAAGAAAAATAGATGATCTCTTAAAAAAAGGGCTTATTAGAAAAAGCAAGAGCCCCTAGAGTTGCCCAGCATTTTATGTTGAAAATGTTGTAGAAGTGGAACGAGGGGTTCTAAGATTAGTTATTAATTACAAACATTTAAATAAGGCCTTAAAATGGATTAGGTATCCTATAACTAATATGAAAGATTTGCTTAATAGGCTTTATGAAACCTAAGTATTTTCAAAATTTGATATGAAATCTAGTTATTGGCAGATCTAGATTCATGAAAAAGATAAATATAAAATAGTGCTTACAATACAATTTGGGCATTATGAATGGAATGTAATGCCTTTTGGGTTAAAAAATACACCCTTTAAATTTCAAAAGATTATGAATGAAATATTTAATACTTATACAACATTTACTATTGTTTATATTAATGATGTGTTAGTGAACACATCAATATCTGAATCTGTTAAGACTATTATAGAAAAGATATATTATTTATTGACTATTACAATAATCTGAGTATGCTATTTATGGGTGCTAACCTGATCGATTAGGTTGACTTATTGGAGGGCTCTTAATTTTTCTTTTAAAGAAGCACTTAGAGTATCAAAAGGATCTTCGTCCTTTTCTATTATAGATTTCAGTACTAATACTTTTTCTTTTAACCCTTTTATCTCAAGTTTTAGTTGATTAATTTCAACTTTAAGCTCTCCAATTGAAGGTTCTATTGTTGTTTTTTTAGTTTTTCAACTAGAATGGTTATATTTGACTTTTTAAATAATAGTTTTTAAGTTGTAATCTTCCTTTAGTTCTTTAACCCTAGTCTTATTTCGAGATAAACGAAGATATTTTTCCAACTATTCTCTTTTTTCTATTGGATTTGTAATCTTATCAATAAGATCCAATACTAAATTATCTTTTTTTGTAAGAACTAATAAGTCATTAGTTTTACATAAAACTTTGATAATAGTTGTATCGACTATCACTACTATTATCAAATTCTTCTTTGGAGGTAGCCTCTTCCTCAAGCAAATCTACCTCTAACTTTAATTCCTCATATTTGTTTTCTGATAAGAAGATATGCATTAATGACCTCTTAAGGTCTTCATCTATTGATAATTCTTGAATTTTTTGTTTCATTTTACATTTATTAAAATAATGCCCTATCTTTCTGCATTTATAATAAACAATCATTTTCTTTTTCTTTTTCTATGGAATAAGCCTTTTCTTTTCTTTTAATTTTCCTTTTTCATAAAAGGATTTCTTTTAAGGTATGTGTTTATAACTCTTTTTCTTAAATTTTTTATGATATCTTATAGGTGGACATCTTTGTAACATCTAAATTGGGATAGATCCAGACACCTCAAATTAATGAGTTTTTCATATATCTTGTCTACCAATAAGATTGTTAAACCAATAAAATAATTAGTAATTTATAAATAAGTGTATTAACACTATTAGATGTTTGCATACCTTGTTCTATTTTAATAGCATTAAATATTTAAGCTTTCAATTCATTTATTAAATAAAAATCCCACTAACTTTTAAGTTGTCTAGTAAATCCATTTACTATAAATCTTGCTATTTGTGAGTCAAAATTACTTCCTTTAGTTTTTGCAGTAGTAGCAAACATCATCATATAATGTAGTAGAATGAGAATTAGATTTTCTGACATCCTATCTAAATTCCATTCTATGATGCTTCTACCATTGTATTGTACATAATTGTACTTAGACTATTCCTCTAATAAGAGGTCAACCAGGGTAGGTCAAGGATAATATAATTTTGTAAGAATTTTATTAAAAGTCATCTTATTAATTTCCATACTTTACTTCTTACCAGAAGGTGATGGATCTTTTTTACCTAGGTTTTATTTTGATAAGAACATTTCTTAAATTTTCTCCATATAATCTTTTGCCTCTATTTCTTCTTTTGTAATTTCTTCCTCTTTAATCCTAGGTTTTTTAACTTTTTAATTATTTCATCGACTAATTCTATTTTTTTAGAATTTTACCTAACATATTGCAATTTATTTCCTCTGATGACTTGGGTTTGAATAAAACCCTTTTTTTCATTTCTAGTTTAACCAAACAATTTAGAGCTTTCTAAGCTACTTCTTTTATCTTTTCTTCAACTCTATTAAGCTGATTGAGTTGCAACATTATGTGGAATTAGAAGACATGGTGCACATGACAATGAAAGTTGAAGGACAATTTAAACAAAAGGGTTCCATATGGTTTAGGTAGAATTTGGGTTCTACCTCATCTTGGAAGCCAAATTAGAGTAAAAGGGATGAGAAGGCCGATACAAGTGCAAAGCCAAGCTATCCAAGAGCAAGAATGTGGATTCTAGCAAGGAGGCAAGTAATTCTGATCTCCAGCCAAGTAGAAAAAGAGATGTTAAATCTTTAAGTGTCCAAATAAACATGCAATGATATTGAGAGGTAATGGTGATGTTGAAACTACAAGTGAATTAGATGATGATTATGTGCCATCATCAGAGGGGTGAAAGCAATGGAAAGGAGTATTCAGTTAATGAAGTAGGTCTCATCACAAGGTGAGCATTAAATGTGCAAGTAAAGGAAGAAAATGAGGTACAATGAGATAACATCTTTCATACGAGGTGTCTCATCAAAGATAAGGTATATAGTATGATTATTGATAGTGGGAGGTGTATTAATATGGCTAGCACAATTATGGTTCAAAAGCTAAATTTACCAATTATGAAGCATCCTACACCATATAAGTTTCAATGGTTGAATGCGAGTGGTGAAGTCAGAGTAAATAAGCAAGTGTTGGTGTCATTTTCTATTGAAAGGTACCATGATGAAGTTTTATGTAATGTTGTATCCATGTATGCAGGTCATATTTTATTAGGAAGGTCATGGCAATTTGACAGATGTGTTATGCATGATGGCTTCAAGAATCAATATTCCATTGTAATGAATGAAATAACCTGCCACTCTTGTACCATTGTCACCTCAACAAGCTTATGAGGATCAATTAAGGATGAAAGTGAATAGAAAAAAGAGATTGAAAAAAGAGGGATCATCAAAATGGAAAAGGTAGGAAAAAGCGTGAGGACACAAGAGAGAGAGAAGAAAACAGAAAGTTTCTACGCAAAAGAAAGTGATGATGAAAGAGCATTTTATGCCAAATAGCCTATGATCATACTTTTGTGCAAAGAGGCTTATTTTAACACCAACAAGTTTGACCCATTTTTGCCTAGTCTTGTTATTTCTCTTTTGCAGGAATTTAAAGATGTATTCGCTAATGATGTTCCAAATGGATTGCCACCTAAGAGGGAAATTGAGTATCAAATTGATTTTATCCTTGGTGCATCCATCCCAAATTAACCAACATATAAGAGTAATGTTGAAGAGACAAAGGAGCTTCAAAGGAAGGTTGTGGAATTTATTTCGTGTTCCTTTAAATGTTGGGTCTGGGGTTTGTGTTATTAAAATCTAATTTAGCTTTCCTAATATTCGTTAACTCTTTGTGTGCATTGGGTCCTTAAGCCACTTCTTTTTTTGGGGTTTTCCACATTAGTATAAGTCTTTGCAATGAAAGATGTAACTAGTCAGCTAAATGAAGTGGCAACCTTATTCTTCAAATTTGAACTATTCAATACCTATAATAAAAAAAAAAAACTAGTTAAGATCAATGACTCTTTTATTTGCTGGAATTCCATGGATTTAAGGTACAAAAAGTGTAAGGATGCACTTGTTGCAATGAATATAGTGTTTGGTATAAACACATAAATTAATTTCATGATCACTTTTTGTAAATGAGCGCTTGAAATGAAAATAGAAACCTTGTTTTTTAGATATCAAGGAGCATCTCAATTCTTTTTAGGAACTTAACCATTCAAAATTTGTAAGAAAAGCTAATCAAGAACAATGAATTTGTTGTTTTATGGCATTCTGATGTAGAAACCCCCAAAAAGACGTGGTTTAGGGACCCAACGCACATAAGGAATCAAAAAACAACTAAGAAAGCTATATCAAAGTTTAACATAAACCCTAGACCAACATTTGAAGGAACACAAACCTAGGGTATTTAAAAGGATATGGATGCCACACTTTAGAAAAGAAAGGAATTAGGAGTGATAAGTAGATTGGAATGCCACAAGAAGAAATACCTCTTGATAAGTTTTTTAGTTCTTAAAAGAATTGAGGGAGAAAACCCTTACTTTCTATTTCACTCAAAATTGTCTGATTTTCCAAAGCTTACAAGGGTGCCTATTTATAAGCTAAGATAGCAATCCTAAAGAGGCACAAATTCCTACTTAAGAAAATCCTTATTTAGGAGGAATTCCTATCTAGGGACAAATTCTTACATAGATAATAAACTCCTATTTAGGAATGAATGCTATTACTTAGCCTTGACTCATTAAGTACTCTAATCATATTAATAAAGTCTGAAACTCTCTTTTAAGCTTGAATTTGCACCATTTGAAACTTGGTTGGCCTGAATGTCCTTAATTAGCCCATTTAGTGCTTCTTTCATCTTCTGGCTCTATCTCATGTTATTGGGCCTTTGGGAATGTGCAATGGACCTCTTGCATACTTTGAAGCCTTCCACCCATCATCTCTAAGGTTCTCATCATTCCCCCTATCGTCGAAAGGATTCGTCCTCGAATCATCACCTATATCAAAAGGGGAAAGATCAGAAACATTAAACATTGCACTCATATTATACTCACTAGGAAGGTCCAACTTATAAGCATTGTCCTTAATTCGTGCTACAACTTGAAATGGACCATCTCCTTAGTTGAAAACAATAGCTTAGTACCTAATTTACCCCACAAAGTCTTCCATAAGTAGCTTAAGAACTTTGTATCCTAGTCTGAAATGATGCTCAGTGCATGCCATCCAAATGATAACCCGTACTAATGAGAACCTTGGAGATGATGGGTGGAAGGCCTTAAAGGATGCAAAAGGTCCATTGCGTATTTTAGAAAGGCCCAATAACATGAGCTAGAGCCAAAAAGATGAAAGAGGCACTAAATGGGCTGATTGAGGACATTCAGGCCAACCAAGTTTCAAATGGTGTGAATTCAAGCTTGAAAGAGAGTCCAGGCCTTATTAATATGATTGGAGTACCTAATGGGTCAGGACTAAGTAATAGCATTCACTCTTAATTAGGAGTTTATTGTTTGTGTAAGAATTTGTCCCTAGATAGGAATTCCTCCTAAATAAGGACTTTTCTTAAGTAGGAATTTGTGCCTCTTTAGGATTGCTATCTTAGCCTATAAATAAGCACCTCTTATAAGCTCTAGAATATCAGACAATTTTGAGTGAAATAGAAGGCAAGGGTTTTCCTCCCTTGGTTCTTTTGAGAACTAAAGAACTTATCAAGAGGTACTTCTTCTTGTGACATTCAATTTGACTTATCACTTCCAATTCCTTTCTTTTCTAGAGTGTGACATCCATATCCTTCTTAAATACCCTAGGTTAGAACTCCTTCGAATGTTACATCTAGGGTTTGTGTTATTAAACTTTGATTTAGGTTTCCTAGTTGTTCTTGATTCCTTGTGTGCATTAGGTCCCTAAGCCACATCTTTTTGGGGTTTTCCGCATCAAGTACCAATGCATACATGTCTTTATCATAAGTAAGATAATTAAGGCTGCTCCACTTAGCTTTTCACTAAAGTAAGCAATTGGGTGCCTTTCCTACATGAAAATAGCTCCACTGCCAATACCTAAAGCATCACACTGCAATCTTGAAAGTTTTTTGCAAAGTTAGGTAAAGCAAGTAAGGGTGCCAGAATCTTAATTTTTCCTTAATGCAATTAAAGCCTTGTCGTGGTCACTACCCTACCTAAAAACTCATGTTCTTTTTGATAAGCTCAGTGAGTGGTGCCAGCCAATGGTGCTAAAGTCCCTAACAAAGCATCTATCAAAACTAGCTAGAACATGAAAACTACACACATCATTAATTGACTTAGGAGTAGGCCAATGTTGGATAGCCCCTAACTTTTCCTCATTAACCTCAATACCTTTAGCACTCACAACATAACCAAGAAATGTGATCTGATTGCGTACAAAAGGAATATTCTTTGAAGTTAGCATACAATTTCTTAGAACATAAAACAATTAAAAATAGAATGTAAATGATCAAGATGCTCTCATAGGCTTTTGCTATAGGCAAAATATCATCAAAATACATAACCACAAATTTACCAATCAATCGCATAAAAGTGCTTGGTGCATTAGTGAGACCAAATGGCATAACAAGCCATTCATACAAACCATACTTAGTTTTGAAAGTTGTTTTCCACTTATCTCCCTCTCTCATCCTAATATGGTGATTTCCATTTTTCAAATTAATCTTAGAAAAGACACACGAACCATGCAATTCATCTAATATGTCATCCAACCTAGGTATTGGGTGACAATACTTTGTAGTGATTTTGTTGATTCACTTGACAATCAAAACAACATCCTCCAAGTCTTATCTTTTTTAGGTACAAGTAGGACAAGAACAGCATAAGGACTCATGCTTTGCCTCACATATCCTTTTAAAATAAGTTCCTCAACCTGCCTTTAAAGCNCCCCTTGTGCACATCCTTGTGCAGAAGAATAGCATATAGTTTGGCTAATACCAAGTCCCCAACTTAGAACTCCACATGCCATTGCTTTTTGTCGGCCCATTTCTTCATGTGTTTGGAGGCTTTACATAGACACACTCTTGCCAAGTCTGCTTGTTCTTGCCAATCCTTGGTGAAGTTGTATGCAGGTGGGCTATTTCCCTAATAGCCTGATGCAACCACACTTGGAGTTTGTGGTTGTTGCCCATTCACGATCTTGAATGGACTCTAGTCGATAGACTCACTTCACTACAAGTTGTAGGAGATTTGGGCTACGCTGATCAACTTCACCCCAATTTGTTTGCGTTGTGCTTAAGTGAAATAGAAAGTAAGGGTTTCTCCCTTGGTTTCTTTTGAGAACTAAAGAACTTATCAAGAGGTACTTCTTTCTTGTGGCATTTAAATTGACTTAATCCACTCCCAATTCCTTTCTTTATCCCTTCTTAAATACCCTAGGTTCGTGTTACTTCGAATCGGTTGCGAGAGTTGAGGTTTTAGGGTTTTTGTTATTAAACCTCTAATTTAACTTTCCTATTTTTGCTTTTTTTTGTTTTTTTTGATTTTGGCCTTGTGTGTGTTTGGGTCCCTAAGCCATGTCTTTCTAGGGTTTCCGGGCTATCAAACCCAACGCATGCAAAGGAATCAAGCAATACCCAGGAAGCTAAGTCAGACTTTAATCATACAAACCCTATGATGAGAACCTTAGAGATGATGGGTGGAAGCCCTTCAAGGATGAAAAAGGTCCATTACACATTCCAAAAGGCCCAATAACATGAGCTGGAGCCAAAAAAGATGAAGATGCACTAAAATGGGCTGATTGAGGACATTCAAGCCAACCAGCTTCGAAATAGTATGAATTTCAAGTTTGAAAGAGAGTCCAGGCCTTATTAATATGATTGGAGTACCCAATGGGTCAGGACTAAGTAATAGCATTCACTCTTAATTAGGAGTTTTATTATTTATGTAAGAATTTGTCCCTAGATAGGAATTCCTCCTAAATAAGAATTTTTCTTAAGTAAGGATTTTATGGTCTCTTTAGGATTGCTATCTTAGTCTATAAATAGACACCTTTTGTAAGCTCTAGAAGATCAAACAATTTTGAGTGAAATAGACAGCAAGGGTTTTTCTCCCTGGGTTCTTTTGAGAACTGAAGAACTTATCAAGAGGTACTTCTTCTTGTGGCATTGAAATTGACTTATCACTCCCAATTCCTTTCTTTTCTGGATTATGGTGTCCATATCCTTCTTAAATACCCTAGGTTTATGTTCCTTTGAATGTTGGGTCTAAGGTTTGTGTTATTAAATTTTGATTTAGCTTTCTTGGCTATTCTTTGATTCTTTGTGTGCATTGGGTCCCTAAGCCATGTCTTTTTGGGGTTTTCTGCATCACCCTAGAACCAATATTCAAAGGAACATGAACTCAGGGTATTAAGAAGAATATGGATGCCACACTTTAGAAAAGAAGGGAATTGGGAGTGATAAATCAAGTTGAACACCATAATAAGAGTTACTTCTTGATAAGTTCATTAGTTTTGGAAAGAAGTGAAGGAGATAACTCTCGCTTTTTATTTCTCTCAATTGTTTGATTTTAAAGTGCCTATTTATAGACTATGATAGCAATCCTAAAAGATAGATAAGTTCCTATTTAAGACAAATCCTTATTTAGTACAAACTCCTATCTAGGACAAATTCTTATTTAGAAAACTTTCACTTTTATAACAAACACTTATTTAGGACAAACCCCTATTTAGGAGTGAATGTTATTTCTTAACTCTACCCCATTAAGCACTTCAATCATATTAAGTTTGAATTCATACCATTTGTAGCTTGGTGACCAGAATGTCTTCAATAAGCCAATTTAGTACTTCTTTCATCTTTCTAACTCTAGCTTGCATTATTGGACCTTATAAAATGTGCAATGGACCTCCTACAGCCTTTGAAGTCTTCCACTCATCATCTCCAAGCTTCTCATCATTCCCTCTCTCCTCAAAAGGATTCATCCTTGAATCATCACTTACATCAAAAGGAGAAAGATCAGAAACATTAAATGTTGTGCTCACATTATACTCATCGGAAAGGTCTAAGTTATAGGTATTATCATTAATCCATGCTACTACTTGAAATGCCTCTGAGCTGGGAACTGTGTCATATGCATATGCACCCAAACCCAATCGCTAGGTTCAAACACCACCTTCTTTTGCCCTTTGTTGACATAGGATGCATATTACTCAGTTTTTTTTATAATATGTTACCGCACCTTCTCATGCAATTTATTCACCATGTTAGCCTTATGTTCACCATGTAAGATATTATACTCATCAACAAGTATAGGCACCAAATTCAAACAAGTCAAAGGATTAAAACCATATAAAATTTCAAATGGAGAGTTAGTAGTAGAATGAACACTCTTATTATATGCAAAATTGACATGCAGTAAACAATCTTCCCATGTATTCAAATTCATTTGAATAATAGCATGCAACAAAGAACTCATAGGCACATATAAACAATTTTCTCTAAATAAGAAACCCTCATGCCTATAAAATTTCTCAAAGACTGAGTTCTCACATGCTCCATACAAATTAACAAAGTCAGGATCTTTCATATATAAATCATTAATATATTCAAACCCTTACCTTGTTTATATTTGACGATGTAGGGAAAGGTCTCAATGAATTTGACCCACTTGTTATGTCATTTGTTCAACTTTACTTGCCCCTTCAAGTGCTTTAAGGATTCATGATCAGTATGGATGACAAACTCCTTGGGCCAAAGGTAATGTTGCTATGCCTCTAAAGGTCATACCAATGTATACATCTCTTTATCGTAAGTAAGATAATTAAGGCTTACTCCATTTAGCTTTTGACTAAAGTAGGAAATTGGACGCCTTTACTGCATCAAAATAGCTCCAATGCCAATACCTAAAGCATCACACCCAATCTCAAAGGTTTTTGCAAAGTCAAGTAAGACAAGTAAGTGTGCAGAATTTAATTTTTTCTTAATATGATTAAAAGCCTTGTCGTAATCACTACCATACTTAAAACCCATGTTCTTTTTATTAACCTTAGTTAGAGGTGCAACAATGGTGCTAAAGTCACTAACAAAGCATCTATAGGAACTTGCTAGACCATGGAATCACTAATTGACTTAAGGGTAGGCCAATTAGGGATTTCCCTAACTTTTTCCTTGTCAACCTTGCTACCTCTACTATTCATAACATAGCCAAGAAAAATAATCTAGTTAGAAAAAAATGAACATTTCTTAAAGTTACCATGTAGTTTCTCAAAATGTAAAACAATTAAAACAAAACATAAATGATGAAAATGCTCTACTAAGTTTTTGCTATAGACCAAAATATCATTAAAATACACAACCATAAATTTACCAATGAATGTATGCAAAATATGATTCATCAATCACATAAAAATGTTTGGTGTATTAGTGAGACCAAATGGCATAACAAGCCATTCATATAGACCATACTTAGTTTTGAAAGTTGTTTTCTACTCATCTTCCTCTCTCATCCTAATTTGGTGATATCCACTTTTCAAATCAATTTTAGAAAAGACACATGAACCATGCAATTCATCTAATGTGTCATCTAACCTAAGTGTGGGATAATGATACTTTATAGTTAACACACATCTTCCAAGTCCCATCCTTCTTAGGTATAAGTAGGATATGAACCACACAAGCACTCATGTTTTCTCTCACATATCATTTTGACATAAGTTCCTTAGCCTACCTTTAAAACTCCTTTGCCTCCTTGGAATTACTTATATATGTTGGTTGGTTTGGAATGGATGCACCAAGTATAAAATCAATTTAATGCTCAATTCATCTCTTAAGTGGTAATCCACATGAAACATTCTTAGGGAATACATCTTCAAATTTCTGCAAAAGAAAAATAATAACATTAAACAAAGATGAGTCAAACTTTTTAGTGTTAAAATAAGCCTCTTTATAAAAAGGTACAATCATAAGTTGTTTGGCATAAAATGCTCTTTGGAGATCACTATTTTTTTTTGCATAAAAACTTTTTTTTTCTTCTCTCCCTTATGTCCACACTTTTTCTCCTCCCATTTTTGTTTTGGTTATCCCTCTTTTTTCAGTCTCTCTTTTTTCTGTTTACTCTTATTTTTAATCCTCAATTGATCCTCATAAGCTTGTTGAGGTTTTAAAGGTGCAAGAGTGATAGGTTTTTAATTTATTACAAAGGAATATCAATTCTTGAATCCATCATGAAATGAGAAAATCACCTCATAGGAGTGATTGATTTTGATTAGATTTTATTACATGGCTAGAATGATTATTTTCTTGAAAGATCAAAAAATCACTTCATTTCTTGAAGGAGATATTCACATAAAATGATGATGAAATTATCCATTGTATTAAGACCAAATCTTGTAACGACTATGTTAATACACCTTTGGTAATTTGAATTCATTCAAGTGGATAAAACATGAATTATTGATCTTAATTAGGTTTCCATGCATGATTTGAATGGTTTATTATCTAAAATATGAGATTGTCACTTCATTTCATACTAATAAGTCTTGTCCTAAGGTGAACACCAAAAGATGTGACTTAAGGACCTAACACATACAAGGAATCAAGCAAGAACTCAAAAAGGTAAATCAAATTTTAATCATGCAATACTTAGACCTAATGTTTAAAGGAACATGAACCTAGACCTAGCACTACAAAGATGAAAAAAGCACTCAATGGGTTGATTGAGGATATTTAGACCAACTAAGTTACAAATGACATGAATTTAAGCATAAAAGAGGACCAAGGTTTTATTAATATGATTGGAGTGCTTAATGAGATAGGGTTAAGTAATAAAATCCATTCTTAAGTAGGAGTTTGTTATAAAGTAAAAGTTTGTTATAAAATAAGAGTTTACAATAAAATAGGAGTGATCTTATATTTTAGTAGTATATCATTGTCTTTACTTTCAAGGTTGTTATTTCAACTTATAAATAGACTTAATTTCATTGTTAAAGAGTAGGTGATTATGTGAATTGAAAAGTGAGAATTTTCTCTTTTGTTTCTTTTAAGAACTAAAGAACTTATCAATAACTAACTCTTCTTGTGGTGTTCAGCCTAACTTATCACTCCCAAATTTGTTTCTTTTATGTAATGTGGCATTTATATCCTTCTTTATACGTTAGGTCCATGTTCCTTTAAACATTAGGTCTAGAGTTTGCATGATTGAAATCTAATTTAGCTTTCCTAGGTTCTTGCTTGATTCCCTGTGCATGTTGGGTCCTTGTAAGAACCATTTATTCTGCAATTGAACCAAAAATACTTGTAAGAAAAGCTAATCATTATCCAAGACTCCTTTGTCTGATGGAATTCAATGGATTTCTAGTATCAAAGGTGTAGAGTCATGCTTGCCGCAATAAATATAATGTTAATTGTAAGCACAAAAGGTATTTTCAAAATTAATTTGTGTGAATGAGTTTTTGCAAGGAAAGTTACAGCCTTGTTAAGAAGAAATGAAGAGACGATCTCATTATTTGGAAATTGACCCATCTTTTGGACCATTTATATAATGATACCTTTGGCTGTATAGACTCCATCGCCAAAGAAATGAAAATTTTCCCACCATCTAATGCTAATTCTTTGTGCCAACTAAAGAACATGTTTAATGTTTACATCTAATACATTTGCTTATTTTTCCATAATAGTATAAGCTCATTTTATAATTCATGAAATGTGATATCATTAGGCAAACATTAGTAATGGGCCATAATAGTATAATCGCATTTTATAATAGTGACTATTTTTTTATTGACTTAATTGGATATAGACCACTGAAGATGTATTTACATGATTGTTGCAATGAATTTAATGCTTGATCGATACACAAAAGGTAATTCCGGGATCATTTTGTGGGATGGACTCCTCACAATGAATGGAGAAGCCTTGTTAGTGAAAAATGAAGTGATGACTTCATCTTTTAGGCCTTGAACCAATCAAACCAAGTAAGAAAAGCTAATCATGATCGATGACTCTTATGATGAAATTCAATTGATTTAGACTATCAAAGGTATATATAAGTGCTTGTGGCATTGAAAATAATGTTTCCTGTTGAAACGAAAGTTTATGTTATGATCATTTTATGTGAATGAATCCTTGCAACAAGAAAAGAAAGTTTGTGTCTACAAAATGAAGTGACAGTCTCATCTTTGAGACAATAAACCATTCAAACATTGTAAGAAAGCTAATCAAGATTAATGACTCCAATATTTAATGGACAACAATGGATTAAGACTACCAATTATGTATTGAAGTAGTAGTTGCAGTGGATATAATGTTTGGTGTCTAGATGATTAGAATTCAGGATTGAAAATAAGAAAATTGCAAAAACAATAAAGATATTAATCTCTTTGAGGGGATCAGGCTCTAATTACCTCTTCAAAGGGATTAACGTCCAATAAGCTAAATAGCTCTTAATTGTATTTGATTGCTTTTTCATTAAAAAGAAATAAGGCATTACACACTTATAGACTCAAGAATTTGATCTAATAACTAAGGAAAAATCTACTACTAAAAGGATTCCACTAATTATGTCTACCAATACAAAAGTAATTATACTTACTAATATGGAAATAATGAAAGGCAAGTGTTAAATGACCTTAATAATAATAGTCTCCTAATTAAGGGAATCCTATCAATACACAAAAATCAATTTCATGATCATTTTGTGTGATTGACTCTTTACATAAAAACAAAAAGCCTTACCAGCAAGAAATGAGATGACTTTCTCATTTTTCATGCAATTAACCATTCTATTTATGTAAGAAAATGGAATCAAAATCAATCACTCCTATGTTTGATGGACTTTAGTGGATTTAGACTACCAAAATTGTATTGACATGCTTGTCACAATGAATATAATGTTTGTTGTAAGCAAGAGTTAATTTAATGATCATTTTGTATGAATAAGTCCTTGCAATGAAAGGAGAAGCCATGCCAATGAGAAATAAAGTGACAATCTCAATAAACCACTCAAATTGTGTTGGAAAAGTCAATTAAGATGAATGACTTCTCTATTTTAGGGTCTTCTATGGATTCAAACTACTGAAGGGTTACTTGATTGTCCCAATGAATATAATGTTTGGGGTAGACATAACAATTTCATCATCATTTTGTGTGAATGATTCCTTTAAATGAAAGGATGAGCCTTGTTAGAGAGAAATGAAGTGAAGATCTCACCTTTCAGGCAATGAACCACTCAAACCAAGTAAGGAATACTACTAAAGATCAATGTCTCCTATGTTTGATGGACTTCAATGGACTCAAATCACCCAATGTGCATTGAAGTAGATGTTACAACGAATATAATGTTTGGTGCCTACATAACAGTTAATTCCATGATAATTTTTTGTCATTTTCTATACAGTGGAAAGAGAAGCATTGTTAGCAAGACCTGAAGTTACGGTCCCTTCTTTCAGTCATTAAATGATTTAAACAATGTAAGGAAAACTAACCAAGATCAATGAGTCCTATGTTTGATAAAATTCAATGGATTCGGGCTATCAAAGGTGTATTTACATGCTTGTGTTAATGAATAAAGTGTTTGGTCTAGATGCAAAAGTTAATTTCATGACCATTTTGTGTGAATGATGCCTTGCAATAAAAAAAGAAGTTTTCTTAGCTTGAAAGGAAGTGACAATTTCATCTTCCTAGTAATGAATCATGTTAAAAACTCATAAAAAGACTAATCAAGATCACAGACTCCTATGTTTGATGGACTTCAATCATCTCTTGATGTACTTGTTGCAATGAATATAATATTTGGAGGACACATAAAAGTTAATTTTGAGATTGTTTTGTGTGAATGAGTCATTACAACAAAAGGAGAAACCTTATTAAGGAGAAATGAAGTGACAGTCTCATCTCTTTAGCAATGAACCATTCAAACAAAGTAAAAAAAGCAAATCATGATCAATGACTCCTATGGTTAATGTAGTTCAATGTATTCAAACAGCCAAAGATGTATATATGTGCTCATCATTATCAATATTATGTTTGTTGCAAACACAAAAGTTAATTTCATGATCATTTTGTGTGAATCCTAATTCCTTTAAAATGAAAGGATAAGCCTTGTTAGAGAGAAATGAAGTGAAGTTTTCATCTCCTAGGAAATGAACCACTCATACCATGTAAGAAATACTAACCAAGATCAATGTCTCCTATGTTTAATGGACTTTAACGGACTCAGATCATCCAATGTGCATTGAAGTAGATGTTGCAAAAAATATAATGTTTGGTGTCTACACAAGAGTTAATTCCATGATCATTTTCTGTCATTTTCTCTATACAGTGGAAAGAGAAGTCTTGTTAGCAAGAACTAAAGTAACGGTCTCATCTTTTAAGCATTAAATGATTTAAATTCTTTTTTTGACATTCCATCTAAATTCCATTCTATGATGCTGCTACAATCATATTGTATATAATTGTACTCAGACTATTCCTCTAATAAGAGGTCAACCAAAATATGTATAGGATAATACAATTTTGTAGGGACTTTATTAAAAGTCATCTTATTAATTTCCATACTTTCCTTCTTACCAGAAGGTGATGGATTTTTTTGTCCTAGGCACACAAAGATGTATAGAACATGTATAGAAACACACTAATGAATGAAGATAATAAAGACAAGAAAAGAATACTTACAGGAATAAAACATTCATTAAACATCGAAAGTTGTTACAAACTTATATTACAAAAAGGGGAGGAAGAGAGATATTACAAAGGAAGGGAAACAAGCAAACTTAAAGAAGGATGCAAATTGGAGGTTTGTTAGAGCCTAATTATTATCTAAATTTTCACTAATTACTATTTTTTTATTCCTAGAAACACTATCACTTCTAAATAATCTATCAGGTCTTAACCTATCCATGCCTCATTATATCATTGTCAACATCTTAAGTCATAACCCTACTCACTTAAACACAACTAATTGGGTACAAAGGCAACATGACTTGGGGTTCCAATAACAAGTCACATATAAGTTTAAACTTTAAATTATTTGGAAGATCAATATTTCTCTAGAAACTAGGCTCTGATACCATTCTTAAAGTACAGGGAACATGAACTTAGGGTATTTGAGAACGATATGGACGCCACACTCCAAAAAATAAGGGAATTAGGAGTGATAAGTTGAGTTGAATGCCACAAGAAAAAATGTTTCTTGATAAGTTCTTTAGTTCTCAAAAGAACTGAAAGAGAAAACCCTTGCTTTTTAGTTCTCTTAAAATTGTTTGATTTTCCAAAGCTTACAAGGAGGTGTCTATTTATAGGCTAAGATAATAATCCTAAAGAGGCAAAAATTCCTATTTAAGACAAATCATTATTTAAGATAAAATCTTATCTAAGACAAATTCTTATACAAAAAACTTCCACTTTTATAACAATCACTTATTTACAATAAACTCATATTTAGGAGTGAATGTGATTAGTTAGTTCGGGCTCATTAAGTACTCTAATCATATTAATAAGACCTTGACTCTCTTTCAAGTTTGAATTCACACCATTTGTAGTTTGGTTGGCCCAAATGTCCTTAATCAGCCCATTTAGTACTTCTTTCATCTTTTTGGGCTCAAGCTTGTATTATTGGACCTTTTGGAATGTGCAATGGACCTCTTGCATCCTTTGAAGCCTTCCATGCATCATCTTCAAGCTTCTCATCCTTAGAAAAGGGGCTTATTAGAAAAAATAATAACGCATGGAGTTGTCCAGTATTTTATGTGGAAAATACTGCAGAATTGGAGTAAGGAGTTCCAAGATTGATTATTAATTATTAGCGATTACATAAGGCCTTGAGATGGATTAGATATTATAGACCTAATAAAAAAGATCTATTAAATAAGCTTTATGAAGTTCAAACATTTTCAAAATTTGATATGAAATCTGGTTATTGGCAAATCCAGATTCATGAAAAGGGTAAGTATAAAGCAGAATTTACAATTTCTTTAGGACATTATGAATGGAAGGTAATGCCTTTTAAGTTAAAAAATACACCCTCGGAATTTCAAAAAATCATGAATGAAATATTTAATACTTATTTAACATTTACAATTGCTTACATTGATGACATATTAGTATTTTCTAATACTATTGAATAGCATTTTAAACATTTGAATCTTTTCTTAAAGGATATTGAAAAAGCTGGTTTAGTTGTTCCAGCTAAAAGGATGAAGTTATTCCAAACTAAGGTTAGAATTCTTGGTCACTTCATAAAAAATGGAACAATTGTTCTTGTTAATTGAGCATTTGAGTTTTGCCTTTAATTTTCTAGTGAAATTAGGGAAAAACAACAATTGCAAAGTCTTTTAGGTTGTCTAAATTATATTTCAAAATTCTATAAAGAATTAGCTTATGATGTTAAGCCTTTGTTTGATATATTACAGGAAAATGCTCCTGAATGGATGAATGACCATACAAAGGTAGTTAAGAAAATAAAATTAAAAACAAAAGAACTGTCATGTTTAACTCTTCCTCATCTTGATACTTTTAAAATAGTTGAAACTGATGTATTAGATAAGGGTTATGGAGGAATCCTTAAACAAAGGATTAATTCAATAAAATAATTAGTTCATTTCACTTCAAGAGTCTAGAGAGTAGCTAGAGTTAATTACTCTACTATTGAAAAAGACATTTTAACTATTGTACAATGTATTCAAAAGTTTGAACATGATCTATTAAATCAGAAATTTCTATTAAGGATAGATTGTAAGGCAACAAAAGATGTCCTTACCAAATATGTTAAAAACATTACTTCTAAACAAATCTCTACTAGATTGTAAGGAATACCTTTTGTATTTGATGCAGAAAACCCTAAAGGACATGGCTTATGGACCCAGCGCATACAAGGAATCAAATAATATCTAGGAAAGCTAACCTAGGGTATTTAAGAAGGATATGGACCCCACACTCCAAAAAAGAAGGGAATTGGGAGTGATAAGTCGAGTTGAATGCCATAAGAAAAGGTACTTCTTTGATAAGTTCTTTAGTTCTGGAAAGAATCAAAGGAGAAAACCTTGCTTTTTATTTCTCTCAAAGTTGTATGATTTTCCAAACCTTACAAGGAGGTGCCTATTTATAGACTAAAATAGAAATCCTAAGGAGGCATAAATTCCAATTTAGGACAAATCCTTATTTAGGAGGAATCCCTATCTACGACAATTCTTACACAACTCACTTTTATACAATCACTTATTTAGGATAAACTACTATTTATAAGTGAATGTTATTATTGAGTCTTGGGTCATTGAGTACTCCAATCATATTAATAAGGTCTTAACTCTCTTCCAAGCTTAAATTCACACCATTTGTAGCTAGGTTAGCCTGAATGTCCTCAATCAACCTATTTAGTGCTTCTTTCATCTTTTTGGCTTAACTCGTGTTATTAGGCCTTTTGGAATGTGCAATTGAACTCTTGCATCCTTTGAAGCCTTCCACCCATCATCTCTAAGGTTCTCTTCATTCCCCCTTTCCTCAAAAGGATTCATCCTCAAATAATCACCTACATCAAAAGAGGAAAGATTAGAAACATAAATGTTGCACTCACATATACTCATTAAGGAGGTCTAACTATAGGCACCAAATCCAAAGGAGTTAAGGGATTAAAACCATATACAATTTCAAATGAAGAGTAACTAAGTAGCAAAATGAACACTCTTATTATATGAAAACTCGACATGTAGTAAACAATCTTTCCACATTTTCAAATTCATTCAAATAATAGCATGTAAAAGGTTAGAAAGAGTTTAATTAACCACCTTATTCTACCAATCAATTTGTGGATGACAAGTAGTTGAAAATAATAGCTTAGTACCTAACTTACCCTACAAAGTCTTCCAAAAGTAGCTTAATAACTTTGTATCTCGATCTGAAACAATGCTTCATGGCATGCCATGGCAAACATACTACTTCTCTAAAGGATAAGTCAACCATATTGCATGCATGATCAATTTTATAGCATGGCATGAAGTGTGACATCTTGAAACCTATCAATAACAATGAATACAAAATCCCCACCTCTTTTTGATCACAGTAACCCTAATTCAAAGTTCATAGATAAATCAACCCAGAGATGGCTAAGTATGAGTAAGGGGGTATCTAGGCCATGGGTAAATCTCTAAATTTAACTTGATTGCATGTTATGCATCTCCCACATACCCTCTCAACATCTTGTTTTATGTGTGGCAAAAAGAAATGTTTAGTTAGGACATCTAGGGTTTTCCTAACTCTGAAATGACCTATTAGACCACCCACACGAGCTTCTCTCACAACCAACTCCCTCAAAGAGGTCATAGGTATGCATAAATGATTTTCCCTAAATAAGAAACCCTTTTTCCTATAAAACTTCTCAAAGGCTGACTTCTTACATGCTTCATACACATTAGTAAAATCAGGATCTTCCACATATAAATCTTTAATATATTCAAATCCTAATAATTTTGTAGTAAGTGTAAAGATAAGGGCATACCTGCAAGATAATGCATCACCTATCACATTTTTTTTACCTTGTTTATATTTGATTATATAGGGAAAGGTCTTAATGAATTCAATCCACTTGGCATGTCTTTTGTTCAACTTTCCTTATCCCTTCAAGAGCTTCAAGGATTCATGGTTGGTATGGATGACAAACTTCTTGAGCCAAAGGTAATATTGCCATATCTCCAAAGCCTATACCAATGCATACATCTTTTTATCATAAGTAGGATAGTTGAGACTTAGCATATATCATCTTCATAGTCATAAGCATGTCTCAATTGCCTTCTTGCTTTAAGAGCCTCATATTCCTTATGCCTCATTTGTAGCTCTACTATTGTATTAGCTTGCTCGTCCATCCTCTCCCTCATATCATCAAATCTGGTATTCATGCACTCAAATTGTTGTTACATAGCTTTGACCATGAAGGACACATCATAAACTGCCTCTTGAGTTGCACCTTTGTCTATGGAAGTCATAGTATTACTTCTGCACAAAATGATTAGTATACCTCACAAAACACTCCCTCACGTGTTTGACTTAAAAGAAGAGGTGTCACACTCCCTTGTGTTTACACTTTTTATGATTTTTTCTTAATATGTTGCACTCTTGCCTTTTACCACTCAAATTTCCCCTTCAGCTCTTTAAGGAACTAAACAAACTAAATTAAGAGGACTGATTTTGAACAGAATAAGATAAATGGCATAGAATTAAACAAATTGGAGGACAATGAGTCAAAAAACACAAAAAGATATCAAGGCAAATAAATTTAATGAACTAAACTCAAAAAAATCATGATAGGGGGTTAAACCTAGAGGACAAACTTGGATGATATAACAAGAAAATGGATGGCAGAATTAGAGTTGAGCAAGAAAACTATATTATTATTGTGGCCAATATGTCCAAACTTTTTTTCTTTTGTTACTCTTTTTTTTTTTTTTTGCTCAACACAAAACAACAGTAGAATACCTAGAGATAGCAATTGGAATTGAAATTAACATGTTTTTTTTATAGTTATAATCTCAAACAAAGAGCAAAGTGAGAAGAGTTGCAAATGAGTAGATTAGTGAATTTGAATGGTAATATGCTTAATAGAAAACTAAACAGAAATAAATAATCTCAAGGTAGCAAATGATGCAAAAAAACCCCAAAAAGACATGACTTACGTACCCAACGCACCCAAGGAATCAAAGAACAACTAGGAAAGTTAAATTAGAGTTTAATAACACAAACCCTAGACCCAACATTCAAAGGAACATGAACCTAGGGTATTTAAGAAGGATATGGACACCACACTCTAGAAAAGAAAGGAATTGGGAGTGATAAGTCGATTGGAATGCCATAAGAAGAAGTACCTCTTAATAAGTTCTTTAGTTCTCAAAAGAATTGAGGGAGAAAACCCTTACTTTCTATTTCACTCAAAATTGTCTGATTTTCTAGAGCTTACAAGGGGTGTCTATTTATAGGCTAAGATAGCAATCCTAAAGAGGCACAAAATTCCTACGTAGGACAAATCCTTATTTAGGAGGAATTCTTATCTAGGGACAAATTCTTACACAAATATAAACTCCTATTTAGGAACAAATGCTATTATTTAGCCTTGACCCATTAGGTACTCCAATCATATTAATAAGGTCTGGACTCTCTTTCAAGCTTGTATTCACACCATTTAAAGCTTGGTTGGCTAGAATGTCCTTAATCAACCCATTTAGTGCTTCTTTCATCTTTCTAGCTTTAGCTCATGTTATTAGGTCTTTTGGAATGTGTAATGGACCTCTTACATCTTTTGAAGCCTTCCACCCATCACCTCTGAGGTTCTCATCATTCCTCCTCTCCTTGAAAGGATTCATCCTCGAATCATCGCCTTTGTTTATACTTAATGATGTAGGGAAAGGTATAAATGAACTTGATCCACTTGGCATGTCTTTTGTTCAACTTTTCTTGTACAAGTAGGAGAGGTAGTACACAAGGACTCATGCTTTCCCTCACATATCCTTTCGAAATAAGTTCCTCAACCTACCTTTGAAGCTCTTTTGTCTCCTTAGGATTACTCCTATATAATGGCCGATTAAGGATGGATGCATCAGGGATGAAATCAATTGATGCTCAATTCCTCTCTTAAGTGGCAATCTACTTGGGACATCGTCAGGAAATACATCTTAAAATTCCTACAATAAGGCAACAACAACATTAGGCAAAGATGGTTCAAACTTGTTAGTGTTAAAATAAACCTCTTTGTACAAAAGTATGATCATAGGTTGTTTGGCATAAAATGCTCTTTGGACATCACATTCTTTTGCATAGAAACTTTCTATTTTCTTCTCTCTCTCTTGTGTCCTCACATTTTCTCCTCTCTTTTCTCTTTTGTCAATCTTTCTTTTCTATTCACTCTCACTTTTAATCCTTAACTGATCCTCATAAGCTTGTTGGGGTGATAATGGTATAAGAGTGATGGGTTTTCATTCATTACAAAAGAATATCGATTCTTGAAGCCATCATGCATGACTTGCTTGTCAGATTGCCCTGGCCTTCTTAATAGAATATGGCCTGCATGTATAGGTACAACATCACATAAAACTTCTTCATGGTACCTTTTGATAGAAAATGACATGAACACTTTCTTATTTACTATGACTTCACCACTCTTATTCAACAATTGAAGCTTATATGGCCTAGGATGCTTCATAATAGGTAAATCCAGCTTCTCAACCATGGTTGTGCTAGCAACATTAGTGCAACTCCCACCATCAATAATCATACTACATACCTTATCTTTGATGAGACACCTTATTTGAAAGATGTTATCTAGTTGCACCTTATTTTCTTCCTTTACTTGCACATTTAATGCTCACCTTATGACAAAAGCTACTCCATTAACCATATCCTCCTTTCCATCACTTTCACCCTCTGATGATGGCACAAATCATGATTTGATTCACTTGTAATTTCAACATCACCATTACCTCTCAAGATCATTGCACACTTATTTGGACATTGAGATGTAATGTGATCCCTGCCCAAACCCTTAAAATATTTAACATCTCGATTTCTACTTGGTTGGGGATCAGAATTACCTATCTCCTTGCTAGAATCCATATTTTTGTACCTTCAGAGCTCGACTTTGGATTTGTAATCGACCTTCTCATCCTTTTTACTCCAATTCGGCTTCCAAGATGAGGTAAAACCCGAGTTCTACCCAAACCGTGTGGAACCCTTTCGTTTAAGTTGCCTTTTAACTTTCATTGCCATGTGCACCATTTCTTCTAATTCCACATAATGTTGCAATTCAACCATGTTGACTGTGTCTCTATTTAGCACTTGCGAAAATCAAGCCATGGTTGCCTCTTTATCTTCTTCTACATTTGCCCTAATCATGGCAATCTCCATCTCCTTGTGGTAGTCCTCCACACTTTTGGTGCCCTAAGTGAGCCCTTACAGCCTTTGCTGCAACTCCCTGTAATAGTGATTAGGGACAAACCTCCTCCTTATGATAGCCTTCATCTCCTCCCATGTATCAATAGGCCACTCACGATTCCTTCTCCTAGTCAAAACAAGTTGGTCCCACCAAATAATAGCATAATCAATAAATTCAATAGCAGCAAGCTTTACCTTTTTCTCCTCAGAATAATTGTGGCAATCAAAAACCAATTTAACCTTCTTCTCCTATTCTAGGTACGCATCAAGATCATTCTCACCTTAGATTAGAGGAATTGTCATTTTAATACTACCCAAATCATGGTCATAGGTGCCTTGCCTCCCAAATTCTCTCTGATTCTTTCTATTGTTAGTAGTTCTAACCACAGTAGTTTGATCATCAAATTCACTATCTTCTACATCATCTTCATGGTTATAGGCACATCTTAATTGCCTTTTTGCTTTAGGAGCCTCATATTCCCCATGCCTCCTTTGCAACTCTGCTATTGTATTAGCTTGCTCCTTCATCCTCTCCCTCATATCATCAAATCTAGTATTCATGCGCTCAAATTGTTATTGCATAGCCTCGGTCATGAAGGACACATCACCAGCACCACTCTTGAGCTGCACCTTTGTATTTGGATGTCATAGTATTACTTCTACACAAAATAATTAGGATACCTCACAGAACACTCCCTCACGTGTTTCACTTAAAAGAAGGTGTCACACTCCCTCGTGTTTACACTCTTTATGGCTTTTTCTTCATATGAACTTTCACTCTTGCCTTCTACCACTCAAATTTCCCCTTATAGCTTTGTAAAGAACTAAGCAAACTAAATCAAGAGGATTGATTTTGAATAGAATAAGATAAATGGCGTAGAATTGAACAAATTGGAGAACAAGGAGTAAAAAAAAAAATGAAAAAAGGATAGCAACGCAAACAAATTCAATGAACTAAACTCACAAAAATCAAAATAGGTGGCTAAACCTATAGGACAAACTTGGATGACATACTAATAAAATAGATGATAGAATTAGAGTTGAGCAAGGAAACTATATTATTATTGTAGCTAATATGACCAAACTGTTAACTTTTATCGATAACTTGAATTTGATGCCTTCTTTCTTTTGTTCCTTTTCTTTTCTTTTTCTTTTTTTTTATTACTTTTTTTAATTATTTCTTTTCTTTTGCTCAACACAAAACAATAGTAGAATACTTAGACACAATAATTGGGATTGAAATTAGCACATTTTTTATAGTTATGATCTCAAACAAACAAGCAAAAAAAAGGATTACAAACAAACAGATTAGTGCATTTGAATGGGAATGCACTTAATAGACAAACTAAACAAAAATAAATAAATCACAAGGTAGAAATTTAAAGAATGAGTTGATTCAACCTAATTTAGAGTCGGGCTTTAATACCAACTGATGTGAAAAACCCCAAAAGAACATGGCTTAGGGACCTAACACACACAAGGAATCAAAGAACAACCAGGAAAGCTAAATCAGAGTTTAATAACACAAACCCTAGACCCAAGATTCAAAGGAACATGAACCTAGGGTATTTAAGAAGGATATGAACACTACACTCTAGAAAAGAAAGGAATTGGGAGTCAATTGGAATGCCATAAGAAGAAGTACCTTTTGATAAGTTCTTTAGTTCTCAAAAGAATCGAGGGAGAAAACCCTTACTTTCTATTTCACTCAAAATTGTCTAATTTTTTAGAGCTTACAAGGGGTGCCTATTTATAAGTTAAGATAGCAATCCTAAAGAGGCACAAAATTCCTACTTAGGACAAATCCTTATTTAGGAGGAATTCTTATCTAGGGACAAGTTTTACACAGACAATAAACTCCTATTTAGGAATGAATGCTATTACTTAGCCTTGACCCATTAGGTACTCCAATCATATTAATAAGGCCCGGTCTCTCTTTCTAGTTTGAATTCGCACCATTTGAAGCTTAGTTGGCATAAATGTCCTTAATCAACCCATTTAGCGCTTCTTTCATCTTTCTAGCTCTAGCTTGTGTTATTGGGCCTTCTGGAATGTGCAATGGACCTCTTGCATCCTTTGAAACCTTCCACCCATCACCTCTAAGGTTCTCATCAGCAAATTGAAGAATTAGTTGATCCAACTTGATTTAGAACTTGACTTTGATACCAACTGATGCGGAAAACCCCAAGGGACATGGCTTAGGGACCCAATGCACACAAGGAATCAAAGAATATCTAGGAAAGGTAAATTAGATTTTAATAACACAAACTGTAGGCCCAACATTTAGAGGAAAACAAACCTAGGGTATTTGAGAAGGATATGGACGCCACACTCTAGAAAAGAAGGGAATTGGGAGTGATAAGTCGAGTTGAACACTACAAGAAGGGGTACTTTTTGATAAGTTGTTTAGTACTCGAAAGAACCAAAGGAGAAAACCCTTATTATTTCTCTCAAAGTTGTTTAATTTTCTAAAGCTTATAAGGAGGTACCTATTTATAGGCTAAGATAGCAATCCTAAGGTGGCATAAATTCCTTTTTTAGGACAAATCCTTATTAGGAGGCATAAATTCCTATTTATCATATTAATAAGTCCTTGACTCTCTTCCAAGTTTGAATTCACATCATTTGTAGTTGGGTTGGCTTGAATGTCCTCAATCAGACCATGTAGTAATTCTTTCATCTTTTTGGCTCTAACTCATGTTATTGGGCTTTCTATAATGTGCAATGAAGCTTTTACATCCTTTGAAGCCTTCCACTCATCATCTCTAAGGTTCTCATTAATATTTGATTTAGATTTAGATATTGAGTTTATTAAAGGAAATTCTAATTCTTTACTAGATTTCCAAATTCATGAATTTTTGTAAGGAACTAAGATACAAGTAAAAAACTTCTCATACAAAAGCCTCAATTGTTAGCAAAGTCAATTAATTCACTAACTAATGATGCAGAAGCAAAAGAAGTTGATAAATTTCATGATGATGGTTATGAGTGAGATTTGGATAAATCCATTACATATCCTTTAATTCCAAAGCACATCAACTTTTTATGTGCTATAGAAAATAATTATATTCAGCTTAGACCTAATGAGGTTGTACGTTTTTATCTTGAAGATAATATGTATCCTCATAATAAGATGAATGATTGCCTTTATTATCAATATATACTATATGAAACAGGCTCGATGGTTATTCAACCCATAGAAAGAGCATTTGGAACTAGATCTAGTTATGGATTTAGAAATTGGGCTTAAGAAATTGGGCCTATGCTAAATTCAAGATAAAAAGAAAATTATTTATCCAGAGGATTGGTAAATGGATCTCTTTGGCTACCGATAACTAAAAGAATGGTAGAAAGTTGAAATCTATAATTACTTCAATTATATCAAAGCATGGGAAAAAGCCTTATTATATGAGAATAGGTAGAAAAAATTTAGTTGTTTCATTCAAAGGCATCTACCAAATGATTTGAAAAAATTTCCAAATTAGTTTAAAACCTGGTTTTTTTAAATGGGGTTTACTTCATTGAACTCTACCCCATAATGTATGAACTATTTATAATAATTTTGTGAAGCAAACGAAGTGGTAAAGGACCCTTTGTTGATGTTTACAGCCTAGTATCATGTTCTATGGATTATTAAATGAGATTATACTATTATAGCTAAAAATGCAGATATCCTAAATGTTGACATTAGACATGTTCCATGGCTAGTAAGATGGATTAATATCCTATGGTGGGAAAAATATAACTTTTTTCATGATGGAGTCTATACAAAAAAAAGGAGTCATTTAAACAAATGGACCTAAGGCTCCACCACCAAAGGCCACTCCTACAAGTCCCGAAGAGATATTGAAGACTTTAATGGAGTTTGTATTAGAAGAAATGTTATTGCAAATGATGGCTACTCTACCTCAACTAGATCAAGACACCTAAGCTAACCAAGCTAAGAGCAATCAAAAACATCTCAATGATGATATTAAGCAAAATCCCTAAGACCTATATGAGTTGTAAAGAGCAAAAGACAAAAACTTTTGGCAGACAAAATGTTATGGGACTAAAAAGATAGTATTAATAAAGCTACTTTGGCCAAAGTAGAGGACAATGGAAAATAATGGAGCATTTCACTTTGCAAAAAGGAAATTCCTCCCATTATGGTTATTACCTTTTTCTATGTATAAATAGACCTCTTATAGGTAGAGAGAAGTAGAATCCAATTTTCTTCCTTCTAATGAGAACCTTAGAGGTGATGGGTGGAAGGCTTCAAAGGATGCAAGAGGTCCATTACACATTCCAGAATGCCCAATAACACGAGCTAAAGCCAAAAAGATGAAAGAAGCACTAAATAGGTTGATTGAAGACATTTAGGCTAACCAAACTTCAAATGGTGCGAATTCAAGCTTGAAAGAGAGTCCAAGCCTTATTAATATGATTGGAGTACCTAATGGGTCAAGACTAAGTAATAGCATTCATTCCTAAATAGGAGGCCTTATTAATAAGGATTTATCCTAAGTAGGAATTTGGACCTCTTTAGGATTGTTATCTTAGCCTATGAATAGGCACCCCTTAGTAAGCTCTGGAAAATCAGACAATTTTGAGTGAAATATAAAGCAAGGGTTTTTTTCCCTCGATTCTTTTGAGAACTAAATAACTTATCAAGACATACTTCTTGTGGCATTTAAATACTTTCTTTTATAGAGTGTGGTATCCATATCCTTCATAAATACCCTAGGTTCGTATTCCTTTGAATGTTGGGTCTAGGGTTTGTGTTATTAAAGTTTGATTTAGTTTTCCTAGTTGTTCTTTGATTCTTTGTGTGTGTTGGGTCCTTGAGAGGAGGAATGATGAGAACGTTTGAGGTGATGGGTGGAAGGCTTCAAAGGATGCAAGAGATCCATTGCACATTCCAGAAGGCCTAATAACACGAACTAGAGCCAGAAAGATGAAAGAAGCACTAAATGGGCTGATTAAGGACATTCAGACCAACCAAGCTTCAAATGGAGTGAATTCAAGGTTGAAAGAGAGTCCAGGCTTTATTAATATGATTGGAGTACCTAATGGGTCAAGGCTAAATAATAGCGTTCATTCCTAAATAGGAGTTTATTGTTTGTGTAAGAATTTGTCCCCAGATAGGAATTCCTCCTAAATAATGATATGTCCTAAGTAGGAATTTGTGCCTCTTTAAAATTGCTATCTTAGTCTATAAATAGGTGTCTCTTGTAAGCTCTGAAAGATTAGGCAATTTTGAGTGAAATAGAAAGCAAGGGGTTTTCTCCCTAGGTTCTTTTGAGAACTAAAGAACTTATCAAGAGGTACTTTTTCTTGTGGCATTCAAATTGACTTATCACTCCCAATTCCTTTCTTTTTTGGAGTGTGGCATCCATATCCTTTGTAAATACCCTAGGTTCGTGTTCCTTTGAATGTTGGGTCTAGGGTTTGTGTTATTGAAGTCTGATTTAGCTTTCCTGACTGTTCTTTGATTCTTTGTGTGCATTAGGTCCCTAAGCCTCGTCTTTTTGGGGTTTTTTGCATCAGCTTCTTTCTCTCTCTCCTTTGTAGTATCTCTTCTCTCCTCTGCTCTCCTTTTTGTAACATAAGCTTGTAATGGCTTTTGGTGTTTAATGAAAGTTTTATTTCTATAAGTATTTTGCTCTTTTCTTTATTGTCCTCTTTTATATCAGTGTGCTTAATCTAGTTTCTATCTATATATATCTCTGTGTGCATGATCCTGTGCTACTGAAAAAAATGGTGTCAAAGCCTAGTAGAACACTAATCTTCTAAGTACTTGAAATTATAAACTCGTCAGTGTCTCATTGTTGAAACCCCAAGTCGTGCTGCCTTTGTACTCATGTTTGCCATGTAGGTGTGTAGGGTTGTTGATGCGGAAAACCCCAAAAAGACATGACTTAGGGACTCAATACACATAACCAATCAAAGAATATCTAGGAAAGCTAAATTAGATTTGAATAACACAAACCCCAGATCCAACATTTAAAGGAAACACAAAATTAGGGTATTTAAGAAGGATATGGATGCCACACTCCAAAAAGAAGGAAATTAGGAGTGATAAGTCAAGTTAAAGGCTACATGAAAAAGTATTTCTCGATAAGTTCTTTAGTTCTCGAAAGAACTGAATGAGAAAACTCTTACTTTTTATTTCTCTCAAAGTTGTCTAATGTTCTAGAGCTTGCAAAGAGGTTCTTATTTATAGGCTAAGATAGCAATTCTAAAGAGGCATAAATTCCTATTTAGGGCAAATTCTTATTTAGGAGAAACTCTTATCTTGGAAAAATTCTTACACAAAAAAATTTCACTTTTATAACAATCACTTAATCAGGATAAACTCCTATTTAAGAGTGAATGATATTACTTAGTCCTGACCAATTAAGTACTCAAATTATATTAATGAGCTCTTTACTCTCTTTCAAATTTGAATTCACACCATTTGTAGCTTACTTGGCTTGAATGTCCTTAATCAGCCCATTTAGTGCTTCTTTCATCTTTTTGGCTCTAACTTGTGTTATTAGGCCTCCTAGAATGTGCAATGGACTATCTACATCCTTTGAAGCCTTTCATGCATTGTCTCTAAGCTTCTCATCATTCCCCCTCTCCTCCAAAGGATTTGTTCTCGAATTATCAATTACATCAAAAGGGGAAGGATCAGAAACATTAAATGTTGCACTCACATTATACTCACCGAGAAGGTCCAACTTATCGGAATTATTGTTAATTTGAGCTACAACTTGAAATAGACCATCTCCTCTAGGCTATAGCTTTGAATGCCTCTGAGCTGGGAACCATTCCCAGCACAATTGCTCCTAACCCCAATCACCACATTCAAACACTACCCTTTTCTATTTTCTTCTCTCTCTCTTGTGTCCTTGCATTTCTCCCCTCTTTTATGTTATGATTATCCCTTTTTTTTCAATCCTTATTTTCTGTTCACTCTCATTTTTAATCCTTAATTTATCCTCATAAGCTTGTTGTGGTGATAACGGTACAAAAGTGATGAGTTTTTCATTCATTACAAAGGAATATTGATTCTTGAAACCATTAAGTATAACTCGCCTATCAAATAGCTATGACCTTCCGAATAGAATATGGCCCACATTCATGGGTACAACATCACATAAAACTTTAACATGGTACCTTTCAATAGAAAATGACATGAGCACTTGCTTATTTTCCCTGACTTCACCACTCTCATTCAACCATTGAAGTTTATATGGCATAAAAAGCTTCATAGTTTGTAAATTCAACTTTTCAACCATAATTGTACTAGCCACATTAGTGCAAATCCCACCATCAATAATCATGCTACATACCTTATCTTTGATAAAACACCTTATATGAAAGATGTTATCTTGTTGCACCTCATTTTTTTTCCTTCACTTGCACATTTAATGCTTACCTTATGATGAGAGCTACTTCATTAACTAGATGCTCCTCTCCATCGCTTTCACCCTCTAATGATGGCAAAGAATCATCATTTGATTCACTTGTTGTTTCAACATCACTGTTACCTCTCAAGATCATTGCACACTTACTTAGACATCAAGATGCAATGTGACCCCTTGCTTGATACTTAAAACATTTAACATCTCTATTTCTTCTTGGTTGGGAATCAAAATTACTTGCCTACTTGCTAAAACCCACATTCTTGCTCCTACATAGCTCAACTTTGGACTTGTAATTGGCCTTGTCATCCCTTTTACTCCAATTTGGATTCTATGATGAGTTAGAACCAGATTCTGCCCAACCCATGTGGAACCCTTTCATTTAAGTTTTCTTTCAACTTTCATTGTCATGTACACCATGTCTTCTAATTCCATGTAGTGTTGCAACTCAACTACATTGGCTATGTCTCTATTTAGCCCTTGCAAAAATTGAGCCATGGTTGTCTCTTTATCTTCTTCTACATTCACCCTAATCATGGCAATCTCTATCTCTTTGTGGTAGTCCTTTATACCTTTGGTCCCCTGAGTGAGCCCTTGCAGCCTTTGGGACAACTCCTTGTAATAGTGATTAGGGATGAACCTCCTCCTCATGATAGACTTCATCTCCTCTCATGTATCAATAAGCTGCCCATGAATCCTTCTCTTAGTCAAAATAAGTTGATCCCACCAAATAATAGTATAATCAGTAAATTCAACGGTAGCTAGGTTTACCCTTTTTTTCTCATAATAGTTATGGCAGTTAAAAACCAATTCAACCTTCTTCTCCCATTCTAAGTATCCATCAGGATCATTCTTACCTTGGAATGAAGGAATTGTCATCTTAATACTACCAAATCATGGTTATAGGTGCCTTGGCTCCCAAAAACTCTTCGATCCCTTCTATCATTGGGAGTTCTAACCCAAGTAGTTTAATCATCAAATTCATTATCTTCTACATGATCTTTATGGTCATAGGCTCATTTCAATTACCTTCTTGCGTTAGGAGCCTCATAGTTCCCATGCCTCCTTTGCAACTCTACTATTGTATTAGCATACTCCACCATCCTGTCCCTTATATTATCAAATCTAGTATTAATGTGCTCAAATTGTTATTGCATAGCTTTGATCATGAAGGACACATCATTAAATCCTTCCTGAGCTGCACCTTTGTCTTTGGAAGTCATAGTATTACTTATGCACAAAATGGTTAGGATACCTCATAAAACACTCCTTTACGTGTTTCACTAAAAAAAAAAGGTGTCACACTCCTTCGTGTTTACACTTTTTATGGCTTTTTCTAATAAGAACCTTAGGGAAGATGGGTGGAAGGCTTCAAAGGATGCAAGAGGCCCATTGCACATTCTAAAAGGCCCAATAACACGTGTTAGAGCCAAAAATGATGAAAGAAGCACTAAATGGGCTAATTGAGGACATTCAAGCCATTCAAGTTACAAATGGTGTGAATTTAAGCTTGGAAGAGAGTCAAGGCCTTATTAATATGATTTTAAAACTTAATGGGGTAGGACTAAGTAACAGTATTCACTACCAAATAGGAGTTTATCCTAAATAAGTGACTATATAAAATGAAAAGTTCTCTGCGTAAGAATTTTTCCTAAATAGGAATTCCTCCTAAATAAGAATTTGTCCTAAATGGGTACTAAAGAACTTTGAGAGAAAAAAAAAGGTAAGGATTTTCTCCTTCGATTCTTTCAAGAACTAAAGAACTTATTAAGAAGTAACTCTTGTTATGGAATTCAACTCAACTTATCACTCCCAATTCCTTTCTTGAGTGTGGCCTCCATATCCTTTTTAAGTACCCTAGGTCCATATTCCTTTG
The DNA here is from genome assembly GCA_020883675.1 of Bruguiera gymnorhiza. Lineage (NCBI taxonomy): Eukaryota > Viridiplantae > Streptophyta > Magnoliopsida > Malpighiales > Rhizophoraceae > Bruguiera > Bruguiera gymnorhiza. The sequence continues at coordinate 88,147 of JAIRCJ010000266.1, forward strand.
AATGTTGGGTTTGGGGTTTGTGTTATTAAAATTTGATTTAGCTTTCCTAGATATTCTTTGATTCCTTGTGTGCGTTGGGTCCCTAAGTCATGTCCTTTAGAGTTTTTTGCATTAGTTGGTATCAGAGTCTGACTCTAAATTAGGTTGGATCAACTAATTCTTCAATTTCCTACCTTGTCATTTATTTTTTTCTGTTTACTTTGCCTATGAAGCACATTACCATTCAAATTCGCTAATCAAATTCAAGTTAATGGTAAAAGTTAAACAAATTGGTCATATTTGCCATAATAATAATATAATTTAATTACTCAACTCCAATTCTGCCATCTATTTTCTTATTAGGTCATCCAAGTTTGTCCTTTAGGTTTAACCCTCAGTCCTGATTTTTGTGAGTTTAATTCATTAAATTCATTTACCTTGATATCCTTTTTCATTTTTTTTTTGACTCCTTGTTCTCCAATTAGTTCAATTTTATGTCATTTATCTTATTTTGTTTAAAATCAACCCTCTTGATTTAGCTTGTTTAGTTCCTTAAAGAGCTGAAAGCAGAAATTTGAGTGGTAAAAGGTAAGAGTGCAAGTTCATATTAAGAAAAGGCCATAAAAAGTGTAAACATGAGAGAGTATGACACATTTTCTTTTGAGTGAAACATGTAAGGGAGTGTTCCATAAGATATCCTAATCATTTTGTGCAAAAGTAATACTATGACTTTTGTAGACAAAGGTGTAGCTCAAAAGGGAGTTAGTGATGTGTTCTTTATGATCAAAGCTATGCAACAACAATTTGAGTGCTTGAATACCAGATTTGATGATGTGAGGGAGAGGATGGAGGAGCAAGCTAATACAATAAAAGAGTTACAAAGGAGGCATGGGGAATATAAGGCTCTTAAAGCAAAAAGGTAATTGAGACGTGCCTATGACCATGAAGATGATGTAAAAGATGATGAATTTGACGATCAAACTATTGTGGTTAGAACTGCCAATAATAGAAGGGATTAGAGAGATTTTGGAAGGCAAGGCACCTATAACCGTGATTTGGGCAGTATTAAAATGACAATTCCCCCATTCCAAGGTAAGAATGATCCTAATGCATACCTAAAATGGGATAAGAAGGAAATTCTAACCCAACCAAGTAGAAATAGAGATGTTAAATGTTTTAAGTGTTTGGAAAGGGGTCACATTGCATCTCAATGTCTAAATAAGCATGCAATGATCTTAAGAGGTAATAGTGATGTTAAAACTACAAGTGAATCAGATGATGATTTTTTACCACCATCAAAGGTGAAAGTGATGGAGTGAAGTATCCAATTAATGGAGTAGTTCTCGTCACAAGGCAAGCATTGAATGTGTAAGTGAAGGAAGAATATGAGGTGCAATGAAATAGCATCTTTCATATGAGATGTTTGATCGAAGATGAGATATGTATTATGATTATTAATAGTGAGAGTTGCACTAATATGGCTAGCACAATTATGGTTGAAAAGTTGAATTTACCAACTATGAAGCATCTTACACCATATAAACCTCAATGGTTGAATGAAAGTGGTGAAGTCAGGGTAAATAAGCAAGTGCTCATGTCATTTTCTATTAGAAGGTACCATGATGAAGTTTTATGTGATGTTGTATCCATGCATGTTGGCCACATTCTATTAGGAAGGCCATGGTAATTTGATAGGTGAGTTATGTATGATGGCTTCAAGAATTGATATTCCTTTGTAGTGAATGAAAGACCCATCACTCTTGTACCATTATCACCTCAACAAACTCATGAGGATCAGTTAAGGATTAAAAATAAGAGTGAATAGAAAAAAGAGATTGAAAAAAAGGATAATCAAAACAAAAAAGAGAGGAGAAAACATGAGGGCACAAGAGAGAGAAGAAAATAGAAAGTTTCTATGCTAAATGGCTTATGATCGTACTTCTGTACAAAGAGGCTTATTTTAACACAGACAAGTTTGGCCCATCTTTGCCTAGTGTTATTATTTCTCTTTTGCAGAAATTCGAAGATGTATTCCCTAACGATGTCTCAAGTGGATTGCCACTTAAGAGAGGAATTGAGCATTAAATTGATTTTATCCCTGGTGCATCCATCCTAAATTGGCCAACATATAGGAGTAATTATGAGGAGGCAAAGGAGCTTCAAAGGTAGGTTGAGGAACTTCTTTCGAAAGGATATGTAAGGAAAAGCATGAGCCCTTGCTCAGTTCCTATCCTACTTGTATTAAAGAAAGATGAGACTTGGAGGATGTGTGTTGATTGTCGAGCGATCAACAAAATCACTGTAAAGTATTATCACTCTATAACTAGGTTAGATGACATGTTGGATGAATTGCATGGTTCATGTGTCTTTTTTAAAAGTGATTTGAAAAGTGGATATCACCAAATTATGATGAGAGAGGGAGATGAGTGGAAAATAGCTTTCAAAACTAAGTATGGTTTGTATGAATGGCTTGTTATGCCATTTGGTCTCACTAATGCACCAAGCACTTTTGTGCAGCATATGAATCATGTTTTGCATCCATTCATTGGTAAATTTGTGGTTGTATATTTTGGTGATATTTTGATCTATAATAAAAGTCTAGAAGAGCATCTTGATCATTTATGTTCTATTTTAATTGTTTTACATTATGACCAATTGTTTACTAACTTAAAGGAATGTTCCTTTTGTGCTAATCATATCACATTTCTTGGCTATGTTGTGAGTGGTCAAGGTATTAAGGCTGATGAGAAAAAGGTTAGGGCACTTCATGATTGGCCTACACCTAAGTCAATTAGTGATGTGCATAACTTTCATGGTCTAGCTAGTTTCTATAGACACTTTGTTAGGGACTTTAGCACCATTGCTACACCATTCACTGAGATTATTACACAGAACATGAGTTTTATTAGGTAGTGATCAATACAAGGCTTTAATTGCACTAAGGAAAAATTAAGTTCTACACCCTTACTTGCTTTACCTGACTTTACAAAAACTTTCAAGATTGAGTGTGATGCTTCAGGTATTGGCATTAGAGTTGTTGTGATGCAAGAAAGGCACCCAATAGCCTACTTTAGTAAAAAAAAAACGCTAAATGGAGTAGGCCTTAATTATCCTATTTATGATAAAGAGATATATGCATTTGTATGGGCTTTGGAGACATGGCAACATTACCTTTGGCCTAAGGAGTTTGTCATCTATAACAACCATGAACCCTTAAGGCACTTGAAGGGACAAGGAAAGTTGAACAAAAGACATGCCAAGTGGATTGAGTTGCCAAGTGGATTGAGTTCCTTAAGACCTTTCCCTACATCATCAAATCGAAACAAGGTAAGGAAAATGTGGTAGTTTATGCATTATCTTGCAGGTGTGCCCTTATCTTTACACTTACTGCAAAATTTTTAGGATTTGAATATATTAAAGATTTATATGTGAAAGATCTTGACTTTGCTAATGTGCATAGAGCATGTGAGAAGTCAGCTTTTGAGGAGTTTTATAGGTATAAGGGTTTTTTATTTAGGGAAAATCATCTATGCATGCCTATGGGTTCTTTGAGGGAGTTGGTTATGAGAGAAGCTCATGGGGTGGTTTAAGGGTCATTTAGAGTTAGAAAAACCCTAGATGTCCTAATTGAACATTCTTTTGGCCATGCATGACATGAGATGTTAGAAGGGTATGTAAGAAATGCATAACATGCAAACTGGCTAAATCTAGAGTTTTGCCTCATGGCTTTTATACCCCTTTACCCATACCTAGCCATCCCTAGCTTGATTTATCTATAGACTTTATACTAAGGTTGCCACAATCAAAAAGGGTTAGAGATTCTGTATTTGTTGTTGTTGATAGATTTTCAAAGATGGCATACTTCATCCCATGTTATAAAATTAATGATGCAAACAATATGGCTAACTTATTTTTTAGAGGAGCAGTATGTTTGCATGGCATTCCATAGAGCATTGTTTCAAATTGAGATGAAAAGTCCTTAAGCTACTTCTACAAGATTCTATGGGGTAAGTTAGGTACTAGGCTATTGTTTTCAACTACTTGTCATTCACAAACTAATGGGTAGACTAAGGTGGTTAAACTCTTTCTACTCTTTTACGTGCTATTATTCAAATGAATTTTAAAACATGGGAAGATTGTTTACTGCATGTCAAGTTCACATATAATCAAAGTGTTCATTTTGCTACTAGTTACTCTCCATTTGAAATTGTATGTGGTTTTAATCTGTTGACTCCTTTGAATTTGGTGCCTATACCTATCGATGAGTATGCTAGCTTAGGTGGTGAATGCAAGGCTAGCATAATGAAAAGTATTAAAAGGTACAACAAAATATTGAAAAACGAGTTGAGTAATATGCATCCCATATCAATAAAGGGCGAAATAAGGTGGTGTTTGAACCTAGTGATTGGATTTGGGTGCATATGCCAAGCTACAACCTAGAGGAGATGGTCCATTTCAAGTTGTGGCACATATTAATGACAATGCTTATAAGATGGACCTTCCTAGAGAGTATAATGTCAGTGCAACATTTAATGTTTCTAATTTTTCCCCTTTTGATGTAGGTAATGATACAAGGATGAATCCTTTCAAGGAGAGGGGGAATGATGAGAACCTTAGAGATGATGGGTGGAAGGCTTTAAAGGATGCAAGAGGTCCATTGCAAATTCTAGAGCCAATAACTCAAGCTAGAGCCAAAAAGATGAAAGAAGCATTAAATGAGCTAATTGAGGACATTTAGGCCAACTCAACAACAAATGATGGGAATTTAATCTTGGAAGAGAGTTAAGGTCTTATTAATATGATTGGAGTACTTAATGGGCCAGGACTAAGTAATAGCATTCACTCTTAAATAGGAGTTTGTCCTAAATAAGTGATTATATAAAAGTGAAAGTTTTTTGTGTAAAAATTTTTCCTAAATAGGAATTAATGCCACTTTAGGATTGCTATCTTAGCCTATAAATAAGCACCTCCTTGTAAGCTCTAGAACATTAGACAACTTTGAGAGAAATAAAAAAGTAAGGGCTTTCTCCTTCGATTTTTTCAAGAACTAAAGAACTTATCAAGAAGTACCTCTTCTTGTGGCGTTCAACTCGACTTATCACTCCCAATTCCTTTCTTTTCTAGAGTGTGGCGTCCATATCCATCTTAATTATGCTAGGTTTGTGTTCCTTTAAATGTTGGGTCTAGGGTTTGTGTTATTAAAATATGATTTAGCTTTCCTAGATATTCTTTGATTCATTGGGTGCGTTGGGTCTCTAAGCCATGTCTTTTGGGGTTCATATTAAATCCTTTTGATTTAGTTTGTTTAGTTCTTTAAAGAGTTGAAAAGGGAAATTTGAGTGGTAAAAGGCAAAGAGAGTAGATTCATATTAAGAAAAACCATAAAAAGTGTAAACAAAAGGGAGAGTGACACCTCTTCTTTTGAGTGAAACACATAAGGGAGTGTTCTATGAGGAATTCTAATCATTTTGTGCAGAAGAAATACAATGACTTCCATAGACAAAGGTGCAACTCAAGAGGGAGTTTATGATGTGTCCTCCATGATCAAAGCTATGCAATAATAATTTGAGTGCATGAATACCAGATTTGATGATATGAGGGAGAGGATGAAGGAGCAAGCTAATACAATAGTAAAGTTACAAAGGAGGCATAGGGAATATGTGGCTCCAAAAGCAAGAAGGCAATTGAGACGTGCCTATGACCAAGAAGATGATGTAGAAGATGATGAATTTGACGATCAAACTACTGTGGTTAGAATTGCTAACAATAGAAGGGATCAAAGAGATTTTGGGAGGCAAGGCAACTATGACTGTGATTTGGGCAGTATTAAAATGACAATTCCTCTGTTCCAAGGTAAGAATGATCCTAATGCGTACCTAGAATGGAGAAGAAGGTCGAATTGGTTTTTGATTGCCACAACTATTTCGAGGAGAAAAAGGTAAAACTTGTTGCTATTATTTGGTGGGATCAACTTGTTTTGACTAAGACAAGGAATCGTGAGTGGCCTATTGATACATGGGAGGAGATAAAGGCTATCATGAGGAGGAAGTTTGTCCCTAATCACTATTACAAGGAGTTGTACCAAAGGCTGCAAGGGCTCACTCATGGCACCAAAAGTGTGGAGGACTACCATAAGGAGATAAAGATTGCCATGATTAGAGCAAATGTAGAAGAAGATAAAGAGGCAACCATGGCTTGATTTCTATAAAGGCTAAATAGAGACATAGCCAATGTGGTTGAATTGCAACACTATATGGAATTAGAAGACATGGTGCATATGGCAATGAAATTTGAAAGATAGTTAAATGAAAGGGTTCCACACAGTATATGCAGGATTCAGGTTCTACCTCATCTTGGAAGCCAAATTGGAGTAAAAGGGATGAGAAGGCTGATTACAAGTCCAAAGCCGAGTTATCCAAGTGCAAGAATATGGGTTCTAACAAGGAGGCAGGTAATTCTAAACCTCAACCAAGTACAAATAGAGATGTTAAATGTTTTAAGTGTTTGGGCAAGGGTCATATTGCATCTCAATGTCCAAATAAGCATGCAATGATCTTGAGAGGTAATAGTGATGTTGAAACTGCAAGTGAATTATATGATGATTCTATCAGAGGGTGAAATTGATGGAGAGGAGTATCCAGTTAATGGAGTAGCTCTCATCACAAGACGAGCATTGAATATGCAAGTGAAGGAAGAAAATGAGGTGCAACGAGATAACATCTTTCAGACGAGGTGTCTCATCAAAGATAAGGTATGTAGTATGATTATTGATGGTGGTAGTTTCACTAATGTTGCTAGCAAAACTATGGTTGAAAAGCTGAATTTACCTACTATGATGTATCCTAGCCATATAAGCTTCAATGGTTGAATTAAAGTGGTGAAGTCAAGGTAAATAAGCAAGTGCTTGTGTCATTTTCTATCAAAAGGTACCATGATGAAGTTTTATGTGATGTTGTACCTATGCATACGGGCCATATTCTATTAGGAAGGCCATGACAGTTTGACAGGTGAGTTATGCATGATGACTTCAAGAATTGATATTTCTTTGTAATGAATGAAAAACCCATCACTCTTGTACCATTATCACCTCAACAAGCTTATGAGGATCAATTAAGGATTAAAAATGAAAATGAATAGAAAAAGAGATTGAAAAAAGAGAAAAGAGAGGAGAAAACATGAGGACACAAAAGAGTGAAGAAAATATAAAGTTTTTATGCAAAATAATGTGATGTCAAAAAAGCATTTTATGCCAAACAACCTATGATCATACTTTTTTACAAAGAGACTTAGTTTAACACTAACAAGTTTAACCTATCTTTGCCTAGGAATTTGAAGATGTATTCCCTGGTGATGTCCCAAGTGGATTGCCATCTAAAAGAGGAATTGAGCATCAAATAGATTTCATCCCTGGTGCATCCATCCCAAACTGGCCAACATATAGGAGTAAACTTAAGGAGACAAAGAAGCTTCAAAGGCAGGTTAAGCAGCTTATTTAGAAAGGATATGTGAGGGAAAGCATGAGTCCTTGTGTTGTTCCTATCCTACTTGTACCCAAGAAAGATAAGACTTAGAGGATGTGTGTTAACTATTGAGTGATCAACAAAACCACTGTAAAGTATCACCACCCCATACCTAGGTTAGATGACATGCTGGATGAATTGTATGGTTCATGTCTCTTTTCTAAGATTGATTTGAAAAGTGGATGAGAGTGGGAGATGAGTGGAAAACAACTTTCAAAACTAAGTATGGTTTGTATGAATGACTTGTTATGCCATTTGGTCTCATTAATGCACCAAGCACTTTCATGCGACTAATGAATCATGTTTTACATCCATTCATTGCTAAATTTGTGGTTGTGTATCTTGATGATATTTTGGTGTATAGTAAAAGTCTCAAAGGGCAACTTGATCATTTACATTCTATTTTATGTATTTTACGTTCTGAGAAATTGTATGCTAACTTGAAGAAATGTTCCTTTTGTACTAATCAGATCACATTTCTTGATTATGTTGTGATTGCCCAAGGTATTAAGGTTGACAAGGAAAAAGTTAGGGCTATCCATGATTGGCCTACACTTAAGTCAATTAGTGATGTGCATAGCTTTCATGGCCTAGCTAGTTTCTATAGATGCATTGTTAGGAACTTTAGCACCATTACTGCACCACTCATTGAGATTATCAAAAAGAACATGAGTTTTAGGTGGGGTAGTGATCAAGACAAGGCTTTTAATTGCATCAAGGAAAAATTAAGTTCTGCACCCTTACTGGAAAAATTAAGTTTTGCACCTTTATTGGCTTTACTTGACTTTGCAAAAACTTTTGAGATTGGCCTACACTTAAGTCAATTAGTGATATGTGTAGCTTTCATGGCCTAGCTAGTTTCTATAGATGCTTTGTTAGGGACTTTAGCACCATTGCTCCACCACTCATTGAGATAATCAAAAAGAACATGAGTTTTAGGTGGGGTAGTGATCAAGACAAGGCTTTTAATTGCAACAAGGAAAAATTAAGTTCTGCAACCTTACTGGCTTTACCTCACTTTACAAAAACTTTTGAGATTGAGTGCGATGCTTTAAGTATTGGCATTAGAGCTATTTTGCTGCAAGAAAGGTGCCCAATTGCCTACATTAGTGAAAAGCTAAGTGGAGCAAGCCTTAATTATCCTACTTATGATAAAGAGATGTATGCATTGGTATGGGCTTTAGAGACATGGCAACATTACCTTTGGTCTAAGGAGTTTGTCATCCATACTGACCATGAATCCTTGAAGCACTTAAAGGGACAAGGAAAGTTGAACAAAAGACATGCCAAGTGGATTGAATTCATGGAGACCTTTCCCTACATCATCAAATATAAACAAGGTAAGGAAATGTGATAGCTAATGCATTATCTCGCAAGTATGCTTTAATCTCTCCACTTACTACAAAATTATTAGAATTTGAATATATTAAAGATTTATATGTGAATGATCCTGACTTTGCTAATGTGTATGGAGCGTATGAGAAGTTAGCCTTTGAGAAGTTTTATAGGCATGGGGGTTTCTTATTTAAGGAAAATTATTTATGTGTGCCTATGAGTTCTTTGAGGGAGTTGGTTGTGAGAGAAGCTCATGAGGGTGGTCTAATGGGACATTTCAGAGTTAGGAAAACCCTAGATGTCCTAACTAAACATTTCTTTTGGCCACACATGAAATGAGATGTTGAGAGTATATGTGAGAAATGCATAACATGCAAATAAGCTAAATTTAGAGTTTTACCCCATGGCCTATATACCCCCTTACCCATACCTAGCCATCCTTGGGTTTATTTATCTATGGACTTTGTACTATGGTTGCCATGATAAAAAAGGTGTAGGGATTTTGTATTTATTGTTGTTGATAGATTCTCAAAGATGACACACTTTATCCTATGCCATAAAACTAATGATGCAAGCAATGTGGCTGACTTATTCTTTAGAGAAGTAGTATGTTTGCATGGCATGCCATGGAGCATTGTTTTAGATCAGGGTATAAAGTTCTTAAGTTACTTCTGGAAGACCCTATGGGGTAAGTTAGGTACTAATCTATTGTTTTCAACTACTTGTCATCCAAAAACTAATAGGCAAACTGAGGTGGTTAATCGAACTCTTTCTACTCTTTTGCATGCTATTATTCGAACGAATTTGAAAACATGGGAAGATTGTTTACAGAATGTTGAATTTGCATATAATTGGAGTGTTCATTCTGCTACTAGTTACTCTCTATTTGAAATTGTATATTATGTTAATTCATTAACACCTTTGGATTTGGTACCTATACTGGTTGATGAGTATGCTAGCTTAGATGGTGAACATAAGGTTGACATGGTAAAAAAATTGCATGTGAAGGTGCAGCAACATCTTGAAAAAAGAATTGAGCAATATGCATCCCATGTCAACAAAAGGCGAAAGAAGGTGGCCTTTAAACCTGGTGATTGGGTTTGGGTGCATATGCACAAGGAACAGTTCCTAGCTCAGAGGTGTTTAAAGCTATAACCTAGAGGAGATGGTCCATTTCAAGTTGTAATACAAATTAATGACAATGCTTATAAGTTGGACCTTCCTGGTGAGTATAATATGAGTGCAACATTTAATGTTTCTAATCTTTCCCCTTTTGATATAGGTGATGATTTGAGGACAAATCCTTTTGAGGAGAGGGGAAATGATTAGAAGCTTAGAGATGATAGGTGAAAGGCTTCAAATGATGTAAGAGGTCCATTGCACATTTTAGAAGGCCTAATAACACGAGCTAGAGCCAAAAAGATGAAAGAAGTACTAAATGGGCTGATTAAGGACATTCAAGCCAACCAAGCTTCAAATGACATGAATTTAAGCTTGAAAAAGAGTCAAGGCCTTATTAATATGACTAGAGTACTTAATGGGTCAGGACTAAGTAATATCATTCACTCTTAATTAGGAGTTTATTATCTGTGTAAGAATTTGTCCCTAGATAGGAATTCTTCCTAAATAAGGATTTTCCCTAAGTAGAAATTTGTGCCTCTTTAGGATTGCTATCTTGGCTTATAAATAGGCACCTCTTGGTATGCTCTGGATCATTAGACAACTTTGAGAGAAATAAAAAGCAAGGGTTTTCTCCTTTGGTTCTTCTGAGAACTAACAAACTTATTAAAAGGTACCTCTTCTTATGGCATTCAACTCAACTTATCACTCTCAATTCCTTACTTTTCTAGAATGTGATATCCATATCCTTCTTAAATACCCTAGGTTTGTGTTCCTTTGAATGTTAGGTCTAGGGTTTATCTTAATACATTCTGATTTAGCTTTCCTAGATATTCTTTCATTTCTCGTGTGTGTTGGGTCCCTAAGCCATGTCTTTTTGGGGTTTTCTACATCAAAAGATATGGCTTAGGGACCCAACACACACGAGAAATCAAAGAATATCCAAGAAAGCTAAGTCAAATTTTAATAACACAAACCCCAAACCCAAGATTTGAAGGAATATGATCGAAAGAACACAAAGTTAGGGTATTTAATAAGGATATAAATGCCACACTCTAGAAAAGAAGGGAATTAGGTGTGATAAGTGGAGTTGAACACCACAAGAAGAGGTACTTCTTGATAAATTCTTTAGTTCCCAAAAGAACAAAAAGAGAATACCCTTACTTTTTATTTCTCTTAAAGTTGTCTGATGTTTTAGAGCTTGCAAGGTGGTGCCTATTTATAGGCTAAGATAGCAATCCTAAAGAGGCATAAATTCCTATTTAGACAAATCTTTATTTAAGAGAAACTCTTATCTAGGACAAATTCTTACATAGAAAACTTTCACTTTTATAACAAACACTTAATTAGAATAAACTCCTCTTTAGGATTGAATGCTATTACTTAGCCCTAGCTTGTTAATTACTCTGATCATATTAATAAGGCCTTGACTCTCTTTCAAGCTTGAATTCGCACCATTTGTAGCTTTGTTGACCTGAATGTCTTCAATCAACCCATTTAGTGCTTCTTTCATCTTTTTGGCTCTAGCTTGTGTTCTTAGGCCTCTTAGAATGTGCAATGGACCACTTGCATCCTTTGAAGCCTTTTGCGCATCATCTCTAAGCTTCTCATCAATTGTGGCTTAAGATGTTGATAGTGATATGGTGAGTCATGGATAGGTTAAGACCTAATTGACTATTTAAAGATGATAGTTCTTTTAGGAATAGGAATAAAGAAATAATAATTAGTGTAAATTTAGATAATAATTATTTGTAGAATTAGACTTTTTTTTTTGTCTTCCCATATTTATAAACGAGGATATTTCTTTTCTAGAGTTGATTATGTTATTAAAACTATAGAAGAAGCTTTACCCTCAACTCAGGATTACAATGATTTCTTTTTACTATTCAAGGGGCTTATTAGCTTACATCAATAAAAGTACAAATTTATCCATCTTGGGATGGTACAAGTATCATTAAAACTTACTACTAGACTAGATTTAAATAACTTAGCAATTATATATGTTAAAGATAAGAGACATAAACATTTCCATGGCTCCTTAGTAGGAGTAATTGAATCTACCCTTTGTGATAGGTCTATTTAGTTCTCTTTTTCTTTTTGATTTTACCCTATCATTATTAGATCCTAATTTGATACATGCTCTATGTTTGGATATTCAAACTAAAGGATTCGATATGACGCCTACTTCGTAAAATCCAATTATTATTCACAAGATACATTATAAGGTTATGAACCACTCAAATCATGCAAGGAAAGCTAATTAAGATCAAAAACTCATGTTTTATCCACTTGAATGGATTCAAATTACTGAAGGTGTATTAACATAGTTGTTGCAAGATTTGGTGTTAACACAATGGATAATTTCATCATCATTTTGTGTGAATATCTCCTTGTAATGAAAGGAGAAGCAATGTTTGCAAAAATGAAGTGATAATTTATCTTTCAAGAAAATAATAATTCAAGCCATGTAATAAATTCTAATAAAATCAATCACACCTATGTTTGATGGCCTTCAATGGATTAAGACTAGGAAAGGTCTATTGACATGCTTATTGCAAGGAATCTAATGTTTGTTGTAGACACAAAACTTAATTTCATGACCATTTTGTGTCATTGAATCAATGAGTCCTTTGTTTGACAGACCATAATGGATTTAAACTACCAAGGTTGTATTGAAATGGGACTAAGCCATTTTGATATTTCTGGTGTCATGTTCCATGGATTATTAAATGGGACTTTACCATTATGGTTAAATAAGCTAATATCTTAGATGTGGACATTAAACATGTTCCATGATTAGCAAAACAAATTAATATCTAATGGTGGGAAAATTTTGACTTTTTCAACAATGGAGTCTATACAAGCAAAGAAATTATTTGTTTAAATAGACCTAAAGCTCCACCACCAAAGCTGACTCCCACTAGTCCCAATGAGATACTAAAGACTTTAATAGAGTCTATATCAAAAGAGTGGTTATTAGAAATGATGGTTAATTTGCTTCAACTAGATGAAGACACTCAAGCCGACCAAGGAGAAAGTAGTCAAAAGAACCTCAATGATGATATTATGCAAAATTCCTAGGACCCATATGAGTTATGAAGAGAAGAAGGACAAAACCACTTTCAGTGGACAAGGTGAAATGGGACAGCTTTAATAAAACTACTTTAACACAAGTGGAGGATAGTGAAAAATAATGGAGCATTCCCCTTAAAAAAGTAGATTCCTCCCATGATGGTTATCACCTTTTTCCATGTATGAATAGACCTTTAAAGTTTAAGGGAGGCAGAGTCCAATTTACTTCTCTCTCCCTCTTTTGTAATATCTCTCCTCCTCCTCCTCCCTTTGTAGCAAAAACTTAACTACCACTCTTGTGTATAATAGTAAATACTCATGTTATATTTAAAGACCTTAATGGGGGTTGTGTTATAAATTGATTCCTCCATAACCAATGAGACATTCATACAAAATTATCGTGAAGCTAGCATTTGTGGATACATCAAACATTATATTCATTCTAATAAGTGCATCAATACACCTTTTATAGTTTGATTTGATTAAAGTTCATTAAGCATAGTTGCCTTTAATCTTGATTAGCTTTTCTTTCATGTATTGAATGGTTTATTTGATGAAAAAGAGATTGTTTCTTAATTTCTTCCCAACAAGACTTCACCTTTCATTTGATAGAGTCATTCACACAATATGACTCATTTGTGAGAAAAGTTAATCTATCGCCTTTCGATAGACATGGTTCTTCCTACGTCATTTAGACACAAGATTGTTTTGAATGGCTCACTTTGCTAATTTCAGGTATTTTCATTAACTGTCACTTTATTGATGGAACTTCCTAAAACTAGCCTTCACTTTAGTGAAGGACTTTCCCAAAATTGCTTCTGATGGAAAGTTGTTTGTCCTTTTTCCCTTTACAACTCATATAGGTCCTAGGAATCTTGCATCATATCATCATTGATATGCCTCTGACTACTTTCAGCTGGGTCAGCTTGGTTGTCTTGATCTAGTTGGAGCAGAGTAGTCATCATTTTCAATAAGTTTTCTTTTGATATAGACTAGTATGAGTGGGCTTTAGTGGTGAAGCCTTAGGTCAATTTATGCAAATGACTCCTTTTCCTGTATAGACTCCGTCATCCAAAAAGTCAAAATTTTTCCACCATCAAATATTAATCTATCTTACTAGCCATGGAACATGTTTAATGTCAACATCTAGGACATTAACTTGTTTAGCTATAAGGGTGTAGTCCTATTTCATAATCCACAAAACATGATATCAGGTTGCAAATATTAAACAATGGATCTTTAACCTCTTCATTTGCTTCACAAAACTATTCATGGACAATTTTGACTTTATAGGGTAGAGTTAAACGATGTAAACCCCACTTGAAAAGTTAGGTTTTAAACCAATTTGGAAATCCTTTTGGTCATTTAAAAGATGTATCTAAATGAACCAACTAAATTTTCTTTGCCTATTTTCATACAATAAGGCCTTTCTCATGCATTGATATAATCGAATTAATTATAGGTTTTAACCTTCCACCATTCTTTCAATTCTTTGTAGTCAGAGATTCCCCTTGCCAATCTTCTGGATAAAGAATGTTTCTTATCTTGAATTTGGTATAGACCCAATCTCTAAAGCCATAACCAGATCCAGTTCTAGATCTAGGAGAGGATTGCATGATGCATTCTACCCTTAAGACCAAATTCTAAGCTTGATCAACTGATCAAAGATTTTGCATGGTCAAATGGTCTTGAACACCATAATTCAATCCATTTACATAACGCACAACTTGCTAGGCTTCAGTTTCATTCAAATTGTATCTAGCTTGCAATTGTAAGAACTTTTCTGTATAAGATGAAACTGAATGTGTATCTTGGTAACAATTCTGAAATTGTTCAAAAAAGGTTTGCTCATAATCAAATAGCAAAATTTGGCCTATTAGAGTGCCTTCATCTGAACCTAACTCTGAATTGGGGGCTGTCCCCCTGATCTCAGCAGATGTTGGTGATGTTGCCACCATGCACCAGCACCTCCACATTTAAACCTGTTTTTAAGGTTATTGAAAAAAGCTGATTTAGCAATTTCAA